>JABUQX010021479.1:57500-58702 GCA_015478945.1 Trachelipus rathkii
ACCTATAATGAGAAGGTAAAGAATACTGCCTTCCTGGGATTGAACCACCGAATGTTGCGCGTGAGGACAATAGCCCGTGCTATATGATTGAACCCTCCTCACCTCAAAAAGAGTTGGATTCAAGAACAAGTGCAATAATATATATATATACTTATAATTTTAAATACAGCATTTTTGGGTTGAGAGATGCTCAATCATATAGCACCGGGCATATTGGTCCATCGCACATGCGGTGGCAATCCTAGAGAAGCAGTTAATTCTGTACTTCTTCATTACTATGTTCTTTCTTAACATCTTATCTATAGAATTGCGATTATTATGCAATTTTTACAGCTAAAAATATAAAGAACGAGAGTTAGACAGCTGACACCTGGTGATGTCGCCTGACGGGAATCGGTTGCTTATAAATGTCTCTGAAACCAACTTTTGGATTGAGAGATGGCTTCAATCATATAGCACCGGGCACATTGTCCTCACGACGCACATCGGTGGTTCAATCCCAGAGAAGGCAGTTTATTCTTTACCTTCTCATTATATGTGCTTTCTTTAACATCTTATATAATTGCGATTATTTGCAATATTTAACATCTATATATATATATAATATATATATATATAAATAATATATATATATATATATAATATATAATATATATAATATTATACTATAATATAATATATATATATATAGATATATAATATATAATATATATATATAATATATAGTAATATATAATATATATATATGCTATAAATAACGCTTAAGCGAAATTTGGACATTCTCTAATGCGGATATAATACGGATGTCAGAACTGAATATCGGCTGAGGCGAATCGTATTTTTCTATATCAGCACAGATGTAAATGAGAATGTGGATTTTACGATGAGAATAAAAAATTCATAAAACCACTTAAAGTAGAATCGGATGCTTTTTCTTTCTTCCCTTAGTTGGTTTCAGGGATTCATTAATATGCGATGATGATCCAATCACGGTTTTTTTCACATGTTTAGATTTATTTTCGAGATTGAATTTGCGCGTAAGATCAAATTCTCTTTTACATCTAATGTGTGTTGTATGTTTGGTACCATTTGTAACATACAGTTTGATCTCGTGGATGTTTCGTGAATTGCATTCAATTTTGTTGAAGATTTTTTTCCCTTGATAGTATATAAGACATGGTAAATGTTTAATTTCTACTATT
>JABUQX010021480.1:0-2500 GCA_015478945.1 Trachelipus rathkii
TGACAAAAAATGCTTTATTTGTTATTACAAGTATTGTATTGATGCTTTCTTTGGTCCCTTTCTTTGTAAGGGGAAGAGGGAAAGTAAGAGAAAAAATGGTGATCAATATTTTCATGTTTAAGTAGTAGAGCAATACATTTTGAGATGTTATATTCATTAGATACTGATGCTTTTCATCAATGCTCTAAGAAGATTTATCAGCCGTAGAGCAATATGAAATTGATCCGATCAGATAATGGATTGAACTTGGGAAAGCTAACAAAGAATTAAAAGGACAATTTAAAAATTGGAATAGTAAGCAAGTAAATAAATTTTGAGCAAAAAGAAACACAGTGTGGATATTCCAAACCACCTCATAGTTCTCATGAAGAGAGCTCATTTGAGCATTAGAACTGTAAGAAACATATTACAAGCTTCACTCTTAGAACAGCCAATAAGTTGGTTGACAGATGATAACTTGAACACTTTGTTCTGTGAGATAGAATTCATATCGAAATAACAGTACCAATAACAGAATTTTCTAAAATGATTTATAAAAGCTTTGACACCAAATCATCTACTAACCCTTAAAGGCAATATAACATTCCCACCAGGTTTATTTCAAGATAAAAGATTGCTACTTATTTAAAAGATGGAAACAAGTTCAGTATCTTGCTGATTTGTTTTGGAAAAGATGGATCAAAGAATATGTCCCTTTATTGCAAAAAAGAAGTAAATGGTTAGCAGAAAAAGAATCACACAAAGAAGGAGATTTAGTCCTTTTAATAGATGACTTCAAACCAAGAAATATGTGGAATTTAGGAAAAATAGTGAAAGTTTACAAAGATGACTCAAACAGAGTGAGAATAGTAGATGTGAAAATAAATAAAGACAAGAATACTTTAAATACAACAATTTTGAAAAGACCAATAACAAAATTGATGACAAAAACAGAATTATAAACTCTAAGGAAACTAAGAATAACAAGAAAACTTAATATTCTTAGCAAAAGGGGGAATATGTTATATTTTGCATTAAAATATAAAAAAAAAAAATAATAAAAATAATAAAATTCATTACTATGTGTATGTACTATATGAGCATCAACTGTGGTTACAAAAAATTACCAAAATATTAGAAAGGTAGAAAAGCAAAAGTTGAAATTTTTGATAAGAAAACAGCTGACAAATGCAGAATACAAGGTGGGGCAACATAAGGACTTGCAAATAGAATAAAGGCTAAAGAAAGCCAAATATTAAGAAAAAATGATAAATTAGGAGATACTGCAAGCAAATATAAGCTATTGCAGAAACTCAAACAAGCTATTGAAGCAACAAACTGTCAACTTTGCTAAAGCAAATTGAGAAAATAAAAGCAAAGTACAGCATTGAAATTCAATCAACATTAAGCCATTTGAAGAAGCACTTAGTACCATCTATTTCAAGAGCTTATTAATTTCACAAAGAAGAAACTAGTAAGGTGGAATTAATAGCAATTGACAATTCTTCAATCATCTAATAGATATATGAATAAAGAAGCCAGAAGAAAATTTAGAACATCAAGAAAAACTCTACAAAAGCTAAGAATTCAAAAGAAGAAATTTAAGTAAGGAATTTTTCAGCTATATGATTAGAGTGAACAATCTTCAAGCAACTTTATTGATAAAGCAGCAGTCCTACAATTTGAGTAATATCTAATCCACCCACTCTAAGCTCAGCCATTCTGAAATCCAATACATCAGTAATTAGAAGGTAATAGTTATATTTATAGGTATTAATATAGTTGGTGTGAATGTGGTATTAATATAAATAAGTAACATCTATGAGTTTTTCAAAACAAAAGCTAATAAGGACAAAAATAAATAAAAAGTCCAAAAAATAATATTTTTTATTAAATATCTATTTTCAATGCAACCAATGGATAATTATGTATAATTACTATGTTTATTTTTTAGCATTTAGTATTTGTACTTTTATATATTTATAGTTTTGTTATATTTTTATATTTTTAGAACCTGTTCGAATATATCTACGATGTTTAAATAAAATGCATATATCGAATCGAGTATCACAAACCACTGATGTCAGGGATTTCTCATTGATCTTGAAGAATATCACTGATAAAAATATACTTGAAAAAGCATGCTAAAATATATATATATATATATGTATATATATATAGTTTACATATATATTATACATTCACATTGATAATACAGATAATATTATATATGTCTATTGTCATATTATTATATATATATTATATATATATATATATATGTTGAAAGAGAAAGAAAGATATATATATATTAAGTTATACATATATATATATATTATTATATATATATATTATATATATATATATATTATTATTATATATATATTAGATATACATATATATTATTATTATTATTATTATTATTATATTATATATAATAAATATTAAAGATATATATATATATATATTACATTTATATATATATATATATATATATATATATATATATATATATATATATATA
>JABUQX010021480.1:7500-17500 GCA_015478945.1 Trachelipus rathkii
GTATTTGTAGAATATGCTACAGGAACAGACGGAAAAACATTGCTTAAATGGAGTAGCACTGCCTTGAGACTACGTTTGGAGGAATAAATAAACAGGTGCCACTCTGGTGGCTTATGCTCATGTCCCACGCATGCCCCAGCCAATAGTCCATTCACATCACAGCAATATACAATGCCATCTTTCTCCCCAAAATAGTTGCAAAACTGTCTCTGTCTGTCTCTAAATGAACTAATGTTTATACCTTTCTCTAATAGATTCCAGACCTGAAACCTAGAAGCCAGCAATTCTGAGTCTGTTTGTGAGAACTTTAGATCTCGTACAAGATCGTTAAGCTCCTCCTGTGGGATTTCATGATGTGAACATGTCATATATGCTGATGGTTCAAAGTCAGGATCTTGATACCTTGTCATGATCTAATGAGGGTTCCTCTGAGTCCACAGTAAATTCATCGGGAGTTGTAGATACAAAGATCATCTTCAAAAAGAGGAACTGACGTATTGTGTGAAGGTTTGGATACTGGATATTTGCATTTTGAAGGGAACACCTGCACATTTGCCAAACAGAAGTAACAATCCGCTACGTGATTTGTCTGTTCTCGCCAAATCATAGGTACATCAAATTTCATGTGGCTACATTTTCCTTTAACCAGTTTCTCAGATTCCTGGAACATAAATTGCAGCATACATGCCCAGCACACCCTGGTCACCAACTTTACATCCAAAGTACAACATAAGCCTTTCTAACTAATAGCTACAAGCTACATTGTCGTGTTCAAAATGTAAGTTCTCCACAATAATACAACAAAATAAGTTAGGGGGCTTTTGCATGAATTTGAATGTGGTATTATAAAGAACTTGACAGTATATAATACTTTTGTTATAATAATTATTTCCTATTATGTTTCTCAATATTATAATTTCGAATATATAAACCTGAAAATAGAATAAGGAAGAGTTAAGTTATATATATGAGTATATATATATATATATATATATATATATATATATATATATATATATATATATATATATATATATATATATATATATATATATATATATTATAATTACACATATACTCTTTCTCATTACAACACTAGTACACCTCACAATACCCAAACCATAATGAACAACATACAAAAGCACGTGGAAAGAAACATCTGCTAATAAGAAAATTGGAAATGGTGTAGTTGCCAAATTCACCAATTCCACTAATTTGATACGTGGTAGACAAAAAATTAGCACATATCTGTACTTCTCGCAAGAATATTCAAGAAACACATATTTTCATGCGAAGGACATTTTTCATGTTGTACAGTGTTCAGCAAACAATTTGCTTCTCGTCAGCTCCTCTGTAATAACTCTGAAGAGAGTATTTATATCCTCAGACAATGACAGTCAAATAAGCAGGAACAAAAATGATGAGAGTTACGATATTGAGATCTTTTCTCCTCTAAATTTATGGGTCGGTTACAATTGTTATTGTACCATTTTTTTAAGATGTGTACAGGGACCACCACTGGCGGCGACTCCGTTTACAAGAGAACGGCCATTGACCTAAGCGAGGTTTAACATTCCGCAGCTTGGCGCCACGAGAATTCTCCGCCCAACAAGTCTCCCAGCAGGAGAAAACCCTGACTGACACATGCATAAAAATCAGTCTCAGAGAGGTGCCCCAACAGTATATTCATGGGAAGAAAGTCAAGGAACCGTCTGCTAGATACCCTGCCGGTGGCAGCACAGTTGGCCTCCGTATCAGCTCTCTCGTTCCCCGGAACACCCACATGGGAAGGGACCCAACAGAACTCAATGCCCCTCCCATTCAATTGAGAACTTTTGGACAAATGAAACCTAAGGATTCCTTGTTGACCAATCGAGCAGAGCCAAGAGGGCGCCTCTAGAGTTCGCGAAGATTGTATAGGTTGCTAATTCTGCCCACAGCCAAAACCAGCGCTATCAGCTCATCCGAAAAGATGGACGTATAGATAGGCAGGGTGTGGGAAATGGCTAAATCCGGGAAGACAGCCGACGCTCCCACTCCGCCTACCGTTTTGGAGCCATCAATGTAGGCAGGTGTCAAGTCATTGTGGATCTCTTTATGAGACAGAAAGGAACCTCTAAAGTGCCGGATGTGTCTCAGCTTTGGTGAAGCCGACTGGATCCCGAAACAGACAGGGGGAGTGAGAAAACTTACATAAGGCGTCGTCGAAATTGTAGCGCAAAACCGATTGAAAAGGAAGGCTAAGGAAATCAAAAATAGGAGTCACAACCCCTGCGAACGGCCAATATGCAGGAATGAGGAGGAATCTCTCTATTAAGGGTGACAAGGCTGAAGAAACAGGAACCTGAATACGAAGGATTAAAGAGCACATAAGCTGCTCTCTTCGCAGGGACAAGGGCATTATCCCAGTCTCCACCTCCAGACCCTGTTTGAATATTGGGTAAAAGAGGGAGCATATGATTGGTGTTCTGCTCATGATGCACAGCCATAATCCAATTTAGCCCTCACGAGCATGGCATGTAGAATCGCAGCAGTCCTTCTTGTCCGCATCCCCAAGACTTAGAGGTGAGGTGCCGTAAGAGGTCAAGAGATCGGCGGCAACTAGTTTTAAGATGATGTATATGAGGAAGGTATGAAAGGCGATCATCAAGCAACAAACCCAAGAACCTCACCGTCGGTACCACCTGGATGGGGGAACCATACAGGTGCAGTAAAGGAAGCGGAAATCGTCCACCGTGACTGGGGTTTCTCCGAAAAAGTATCGCTTTCGTTTTGGAAGTGGAGAACTTGAAACCACGCTCACTGCACCAGGACGTGGCTCTGTTGATGGCCAGTTGAAGCTGACGCTCATTCAAGGACGTTTAGCCCAAGTGACATGCAAAATCATTAACATAGAGGGAACAACGGACAGAGTCTGGGATGGTATCGACCACTCCGTTGAAGCCTATTGCGAAAAGCAATACACTCAACACACTGCTTTGCGGAACCCCTTCTTCCATGATAAAATGATTGAAAAGAGTGGTGGCACACCGGACCTGAAAAATGAACTATCAGACATCAGGGTTTAAAGTGAAAGAGGGATGTTGTCCCCGGTGTCCAGGGAATGAAGGTTTCAAAAACCCCACCTCTATGTGGGTCGTATGCATTTTTCCAGACATCAAGAAACGGCCAGGGATCAATTTAGAAACTAGAGATGTACATCATGGTCCAAGCAATTATTGTACCATTAATGATGGAGAAAATTAACATCGTAAATTGAAAACTATTTGTTTACCTATCACTTGTTAATTCTGATAAATCTTGGAACATGAATATCAGACGTGCTAAGGTGGTTTGCACAAAACATAAATGATCCTACATCGTTAGTTTTCTTGCTTAAAAAAAAAAAAACTTTGTAAACCCAAGCTTCTACCTTTATTTTGCTCTGATGAATCCAGCTAATACACCTTACTGGAAGGCTCACCTCTCTAGAGAAAGATTAATTTTGTATAAAGAGTATATATATATATATATATATATATATATATATATATATATATATATATATATATATATATATATATATATAAGGTTGTTATATATATATATATATATATATATATATATATATATATGTTATAAATCCAACCTCTACTTTTCTTTCAAAATTACCTTTATGGCTTATTATTTTTCGAAATTTGTTGGGGAAATGGTGCGGTGTGGTGCGATCCAAAGGCCCGCACCACGCACCGCAGTACCACACTGCACCGTTAATTTTTCTCGTGCTCCGCACCGCACTGCACTTTTATTTTTTCTTCCACACCGCACCGCACCAGCTCGCTGAAATTTTTATGCGCACCGCATCTCACCACACCAAAATAAGCGCACCACGCACCGCACATCAACGGATGCGTCGGCCAACCCTAATATCTTAAAAATTGATGATGATGAAATTAAATGTATTGCTATGGTTCCTAACTTCTTAATAGTGAAGAAATCACAGTTTTATACACTATAAAATCTAGAAGCACAATAACTGGTTTGTGTGGGCCACGTGACGTGTCTGTTAGTTAATTAGGATGTTATCTGAATTGTTTCATTACCTTTTTTTTAAGAACTTTTATGGAAATTAAATAGTAAATTAATTATGGAGTTAGTTACTGAAGTTTTCACTTTTCAGTAGGATGGAGCTGGAGTCTAAAATTTTTCAAAGGTGGAGTCGGAGTCGGAATCGGAGTCGGTAATTTTCAAACGGGCGGAGTCGCAGTTGGAGTCGGAAGCTGGAGTCGGTAATATGGTAGGAAGTCGGAGTCGGAGTTGGAGTCGGAGAACCGACTCCAGAACCCTGGCCTGGAGACGTGTAATTTAATATTCTCCCTCTTGCAACGATGACAGCCTTTCTCATCATCCCTGAAAACTCTCTCCTTCATTCTCTAAACTTTCACTAACTTCAACACCCCCTGAGGGAGGGTGGCTGTTGACCCACCCTTCTTCTACATCTTACTTTGAAAAGGATAAAATCAAAATAATGATAAAGAAAATTCATTTTTAATTAATATTTGTGCAAAATCAAAACATCAACCTATAATACAAAAAAGAAAAGAAAAGTAAACCCACTATTAATATTTGAATGAAATTTATTTCAGTAATATTAAAAGCATTATTTATAAAAATCAAAAAAAAGACTTAAACGCCCACACACACATCTACACACACACAAATACACACACACACATACACACAAATAATAATAATAATAATAATAATAATAGTAAACTCTATCTTGCTGCTAATTCATTTTAATCAACATAAGTATACATATTTATGCCATTCCTTCATGCAGCCTCTGAAATATATATATATATAGCAGTTATATATATATACATATATAGTTATATATATATATATATATATATATATATATATATATTATATATATATATATATATATATATATATATATATATTATATATATTATATATGTTGTTATATATATAAATAATTATATTTATATATATATATTATATATATATATATTAAAAGTTATATATATATGTTATTATATATATATATTGAAATCGAAATTCCTATTCTGAAAAAAAAACGAAGATATTTTAAATTTAAAAGATAACTATTTTATTTATATGTAACAAATTTAAATGTATATTTATTATTATCTATAGCTATGTATATATTATTATTATATATATATATTATTATTATTATATTACATAAAAATATATATAAAGTATTATTATTATTATCATATGTTGATATATATATATATTATATTATTATTATATATATATATATATATATTATATATATATATATATATTATATATATTAAATCGTATATTATATATATTTGAGATATATATATATATTGATATATATTATTATATATATATATATATATATTATATATATATACATATATTATATATATATATATATATATATATATATATATATATAATATATAACATATATATATATATATATATATATATATATATATATATATATATATTATTATATAGATATATTTATATATATATATATATATATATATATATATATATATATATATATATATATATAAATATATTATATTTATATATATATATATATATATATATATATATATATATATATATATATATATATATATATATATATATATATATATATTATATAAATATATATACATATATATATATATATACATATATATATATGTTAAAATTGTTTTAGTTTAAACTCAATATGGCTTCTTTTGGTTTTAAACCAACTTTTAACCATATTTTTTTCTAATAAAAAGGTAATGTAAAAGTGCTCTAAAATCTAAATGAATGCATGTGGCTAATACATCCTATTTATATATTTAGATATTAATAAATTGAAAGGGAAACATTAGTAACTGAATTTAAAAATATATATATATATATATATATATAGCAGTAGTAGCAGTAAGAGCATATATATATATATATAGTAGGTATATAAGAGATATAGTATATATATATATATATATATATATATATATATGTTATATAACTGTATATATATATATATATATAACATTAAAATAAGTAGCAATAATTGAAAACTAATAACTTTTAATTATTATTTCCTTGAGGTAGAAAATTTCTATTAAGAGAAAGAGATACTGTTTGAAGAATTCTTCACTCTCCAATATAACTTTGGAACTAATTCTTTAAAAATATTTATTTAGTTTATTTAACATCGAGTAGTATCAAGTGTAATATCCGAGGGTCTGGAAATCAGACAAAACGTGGCTTCTGGAAATCCTGGAAAACTGAAAATCCTGAAAACTATTTTTTCCGAATATATATATATATATATATATATATATATATATATATATATATATATATATATATATATATATATATATATATATATATATATATATATATATATATAATATAGCATAAGTTATGGTATATATATATATATATATATATATATATATAGTATATATATATATATATATATATATATATATATATGTATATATATATATATATATATATTATATATATATATATATATATGGTTATATAAGGTTATATATATATATATATATATATATATATATGTATGTATTATATTTCGTACCCGTCCGATGGCATGAACCTCCGCCGCTCTTCTTGAATCGAGGTTTCGCTCCGTTACGCTCAATGTGATGGGGCTGAGCCCCAGAACCTAGAAATATAGTGAAGGGGTGGGGAATGCATAAAGATAGAGGAAGGAGTAAGGAGGAATGAGAATAAGAATGACTGTTGTCCGGGGGTCCCCCAACTGAAATAAAAGAAGAAGAAATGCACGGAGGGCAGAAGGATGAGAAGGAAGAATGAGGAAGAGGCAGAATATCCCCAAACACCAAGCCTGGCCTCTCTGTAATCTGCCCCACTCCTCTCCTTATTCTTTCTTATGCACTCCGTGAATTTCTTTCTTCTTCTTTATTTCAGTTGGGAGACCCCCTCCTGGGGGTTCCAAACACCACTCATTCTTTTTCTCATTCCTTCTTACAACTTTCTCCATCTTCCTCTACGCATTCTCCAAATTTCAGCCTTCTACGATCATTTCTAGGTTTTGGGGCTCAGCGCATCACACCTTGGGCGTAGCGGTGCGAAACCTCGATTCCAAGAAAGCGGCGGAGGCACATCCATCAGACGGTGACATATATATATATATATATATATAGTTATGGGATAACGGCGTCGCCTGCCGAGTAGTATATATATAGTAGTGTTGTTATATAAGTATATATATATATAGGTTATATATATATATATATATATATATATATATATATATATAAGCGGCGAAGAAAAAATGAATGATGATAAAGGCATAAACTAGATCAAAGTATAATCAGTATCTTAAAGGTAAAAAGTAATGATTTTCTTTCATTTATCCAGGTTGGAGATTAGATTTAAGTTGAGTTAACTAATGCAGGATTGTACACAATTAGGCGTGCTCTCTTAACTTCAATCTATATTATTTATTGTGTTATTACCATACGCATTATATGTATATTTAATGTTTGTACTTGGATCTAAGCTGCGTGAAGAAGAAACTATCAAATATCTATAGCAGTAAGTAGCATAAATAATTTTTTCTATTTTTAGTTGTTAAATTAATTAGAAGAATTATATCTCTGTTTTCAATTGGTAGCAGAGCGTAGTTTAGAAAATTTGTGAGTAGCTAATTATGAATAAAGGCGAATCATGTAGTATTAATGAGGGCAAGAGAAAGGAGAAGATTGATTCGAGAGGGAGAAAGTTATGTCCAAGTTTCAGTGGTGATAGAAATGACAGGCGAATATGATGACTATGAGGCATGGGAAAAAAGAGTAGAATGGTAGTTGAAGTTAGATGGCAAATAGTATGAGTGTCCCGGAGGTGAGGTGTTAATAAGCCTAGGTAAAAAAGCTTTTGAGTGTGTGTATATTATTGACCTAGAGGGATTGGGTAAAGTATAAGGTATTAAAAAGGTTATAAATGAATTGGATGAAAGGTATAGGAAGGAAAAGCGGAGAGAGATAGATATGGCAGAATTTCGGAGTACTTCAATATTAAGAGAAATGTAAGCAAGAGTATGAGGGAGTATGTGAGTAGTTATGAAATAGCAGAAAATAAATGCAAGAAGGCTGGTAGGGTAGATTTAGTGGAAGATATGTGATGAGTACATCTGCTAGAAATAGCTAACAGTGATGAATCGAAGGCAAATGGTTTTGGCATACTGTGGCAAGGATACTTAAGTATTTCAGAATTTTAAAGATTGACTTTTAAATGTGTGCGAGGGTTTAGATGGGAAGATAGATAAGACAAAGGAAATCAAGGGTTGATGGACAAAAGATGGGAAGATAGAGGATAAAAGGAAAGCTTATGAAGGAGAGAGTGTGACAATAAATCCGAAGAATAAATATTGGCATGTGATGAAATTTTATGACAATCAGAGTGTCATTTTGCTGCAAGATGTTCAAATAGGGCATATGAGGAGGTTGCAAATAGTACAGGGTAGTGGGTGATAGGAAAGTGGAAGAAAAAGCTACTGGAGGAATACAAAGTATAGTGATAAGAAGAGGTTGGTTTAGACAGGTAGAGCCTCAGGTTTTCTATGAAGGTTTAAGAGAAGAAGAATGGAACAAAGAATATGAGGATATAGTTGTTATTGTAGATACAGGATGCCAAAAGTATGTGATAGAAGAAAAGTGACTAGGCTTAGTGATAGGTAATATGAATGAGAATGAAAGAAAGGAGGTTCGTGTGTCTATGAAATAGATATGTTTTTATAGATTCTGTGCATCAGGTGGTTAATAGGTTAAAAAAACCTTGTTATATTAACAAAAGGAAATCTTTTTAAATTATTAAGGTTGTGAAGAGAGACATCCCTTGGTTTTTAGAGAACGAAACTGAAAAGAATGAACGTGAGTTTAAATCTTCGTACTAATGAACTTAATATTGGAGTGTTTGATAATATGAAATTTAGATGATGGTCAAATGAAAAAGTACATTTAAGTTAGATTTAGCTAGAGAGTTTGGTGGCAAGGAACTACGAAAGATAACTTGTTAGATGAAAGAAATAGAGAAAAAATTGTTCAGAGATTGCAGATACTATTTGGTCATCCGGGTAAAGAAAGGTTATGGGATCTTGTTAGGGATGCTTATAGGAATGAGATAGAGGGAGAGGATTGGAAATTAATAAGGAAAAGCTTAAAAAAAATAAGTGAAGAATATGAGACGTGTATAAGATATAAAAGGACACTAAGTAGGCCAGTATTAGGTTTACCCTTGGTTTTAATGAGGCTGTTGTTATGGATCTAGAGGAATTGGATGGGCATTGGTTTTTGGTAGTGGTAGATTTGGGAACACGTTATTGCCAAGCTTGTTGAGTTAAAAGTAAAGAACCTATGTAAATAGTAGAAAAATATTGGATAGATGGATAGGTATACTTGGTGCACCTGAAAAATTTTTGGGTGATAATGATTTAGAATTTCAAAATTAAGATATGAAAGATTCGTGTGAAAGATTTGGAATAATTCAGTAGGCAACTCCTGCTGAGAGTCCGTGGAGCAATGATCAGTGTGAGAAATGGTGGCTTTTTTGAAAGATTCGATGAGAAAGATGAGGGGGGGTATGGCCATGGAAAAATGATAAGTTTATCTTAGTCATTGGCAACTAAAAATAATTTATTAGATAGGAATAGTATTTGCCAAATCAGTTAGTTTTGGGGAGAAATGTTAAATTATCTAATAATACGTCAGAGGAAGATACAGAAGATACAGAAGCAAAAATCGTAAAAGATCACATATCAGGGTTAGCAAAAGCTATGTTTATTCACATACAACAAGAAGCAGAGGAAATGATTAAAAGAGCTATGAAAGGTCAAATAAAGAAACATAAGTTAGAACTAGCTGAACCAGGTGAAGAAGTTTATTATAAGAGGGAAATGAATAAACAATGGAGGGGACAAGCTAAGGTGATT
>JABUQX010021481.1:0-13339 GCA_015478945.1 Trachelipus rathkii
AGATTGCCTACCTAGGCAAAAAGCCCCCCTTTTCTTGAACTGCCTTACCTAAGGCCAGCCCTTTCCCTGACTGCCCCTGCCCGGCAGAAAGCCCTTCCTGACTGGGCCTACCTAAGGCAGCTTCTTTAACTGCTTACCTAGGCAGCCTCTTGACAGCCCTACCTAGGCAGCCTTCTTAACTGCTTACCTAGAAAGCCTTCCTTTTTTTGGACTGCCTACCCCTAGGCCAGGCGCCCTTCTTAACTGCCCTACCTATGCCAAGACCTTCTTGACCTGCCTTCCTAGGCGTCTTCTTAACTGCCTACGCTAGGCAGCCTTCTTAACTGCCAACCTAGGCAGCTTGACTGCTAACCTAGGCAGCCTTCTTGACTTCCTACCTAGGCAGCCTTCTTGACCTCCTACCTAGGCAGCCTTTTTAACTGCCTACCTAGGCAGCCTTCTTGACTGCCTACCTAATCAGCCTTCCTAACTGCCTACCTAGGCAGCCTTCTTGACTGCCTACCTAGGCAGTCTTCTTAACTGCCTACCTAGGCAGCCTTCTTGACTGCCTACCTAGGCAGCCTTTTTAACTGCCTACCTAGGCAGGCCTTCTTGACTGCGCCTCCTATCAGCCTCTTAACTGCCTACCTAAGGGCAGCCTTCCTTGAACTGCCTACTAGACAGTCTTCTACTGCCTAACCTAGGCCCAGTCCTTCTTTGAACTGCCTACCTAGGCAGCCTTCTTGACTGCCTACCTAGGCAGCCTTCTTGACTGCCTACCTAGGCAGCCTTCTTGACTGCCTACCTAGGCAGCCTTCTTTACTGCCTGCCTAGTCAGCCTTCTTGACTGAATACCTAGGCAGCCTTCTTGACTGCCTACCTAGGCAGCCTTCTTTCCTCTGACTGCCCTACCTAGGCAGCCTTCTGAACTGCCTACCTAGGCGTCCTTCTTAACTTCCTAAGGCAGCCTTCTTGACTGCCTACCTAGGCAGCCTTTCTTAACTGCCTACCTAGGCAGCCTTCTTTTCTGCCTGACACTCTAGGCAGCCTTCTTGACTGCCTACCTAGGCAGCCCTTTTGACTGCCTTACTAGGCAGCCTTCTTAACTGCTACCTAGGCAGTCTTCTTAACTGCCTACCTAGGCAGCCTTCTTGACTGCTTACCTAGGCAGCCTTCTTGACTGCCTACCTAGGCAGCCTTCTTGACTGCCTACCAAATCAGCCTTCTTAACTGCCTACCTAGGCAGCCTTCTTGACTGCCTACCTAGGCAGTCTTCTTAACTGCCTACCTAGGCAGCCTTCTTGAATTCCTACCTAGGCAGCTTCTTGACTGCCTACTAGGCAGCCTCTTGACTGCGACCTAGCAGCCTTCTTGACTGCCTACCTAGGCAGCCTTCTTAACTGCCTACCTAGGCAGCCTTCTTGACTGCCTACCTAGGCACTCTTCTTAACTGCCTACCTAGGCAGCCTTTTTGACTGCCTACCTAGGCAGCCTTCTTAACTGCCTACCTAGGCAGCCTTCTTGACTGCCTACCTAGGCAGTCTTCTTAACTGCCTACCTAGGCAGCCTTCTTTAGCTGCCTCTAGGCAGCCTTCTTGACTGGCTATCTAGGCAGTCTTCTTAACTGCCTACCTAGGCAGCCTTCTTGACTGCCTACCTAGGCAGCCTTCTTGACTGCCTACCTAGGCAGCCTTATTGACTGCGTGCCTAGGCAGCCTTCTTGACTGCCTACCTAAGCCGCCTTCTTGACTGCCTACCTAGGCAGTCTTCTTAACTGCCTACCTAGGCAGCCTTCTTGACTGTCTACCTAGGCAGCCTTCTTGACTGCCTTCCTAGTCAGCCTTCTTGACTGCCTACCTAGGCAGCCTTCTTGACTGCCTACCTAGGCAGCCTTCTTGACTGCCTACCTAGGCAGCCTTCTTGACTGCGAATGCCCTAGGGAGCCCTTCTTGCTGCCTACCTAGGCAGCAATTCTTAACTGCCTACTAGGCAGCTTCTTGACTGGCCCTACCTAGGCAGTCTTTCTTAACTGCCTACCTTAGGCAGCCTTCTTGACTGCGTAACTAGGAAGCCTTCTAACTGCGCTACCTAGGCAGCCTTCTTGACTGCATACCTAGGCAGTCTTCTTAACTGCCTACCTAGGCAGCCTTCTTTACTGCCTACCTAGGCAGCCATCTTGACTGCCTACCTAATCAGCCTTATTAACTGCTTACCTAGGCAGCCTTCATGACTGCCTACCTAGGCAGCCTTCTTAGCTGCCTACCTAGGCAGCCTTCTTGACTGCCTTCCTAGGCATTCTTCTTACTGCCTACCTAGGCAGGCATTCTTGACTGCCTACCTAGGCAGCCCTTTCTTGACTGAATACCCTTAGGCAAATCTTCTTAACTACCCTACCAAGGCAGCCCCTTGACTGCCTACCTTGGCAGTCTTCTTAACTGCCTACCTAGGCAGCCTTCTTGACTGCCTACCTAGGCAGCCTCTTTGACTGCCTACGGTCTAGGCAAACCTTCTTGAGTGCGCTACCTAGGCAGGCTTCCTGACTGCCTACCTAGGCAACGCTTCTTAACGTGCCTACCTAGGCGAGCCTTCTTGACTGCCTCCTAGGCAGCCTTCTTGACTGCCCTACCTTAGGATGCCTTCTTGACTGCCTACCTGGCAGCCTTCTAGACTGCCTACGCTAGGAGCCTTCATTTTGACTGCTTGCCTAAGGCATCTTCTTACTGCCTACCTAGGCAGCCTTCTTGACTGCCTACCTAGGCAGCCTTCTTAACTGCCTACCTAGGCAGCTTTCTTAACTGCCTGCCTAGGCAGCCTTCTTAACTGCCTACCTAGGCAGACTTCTTGACTATATACCTAGGCAGCCTTCTTGAATGCCTACCTAGGCAGCCTTCTTGACTGCCTACCTTGGCAGCCTTCTTTGACTGCTGCCTAGGCAGTCCTTATTGACTGCGCTACCTAGGCAGCCTTCCTTAATTGCCTACCTTGGCAACAGCTTCCTTGACTGCCTGCCTAGGCAGCCTTTACTGGCTACCTAGGCAGCCTTCTGACTGCGTAACTAGGAGCAGCCTTCTTAAACCTGCTCCTAGGCAAGGCTTCTTGACTGCATACCTAGGCAGTCTTCTTAACTGCCTACCTTGGCAGTCTTCTTAACTGCCTACCTAGGCAGCTTTCTTGACTGCCTACCTAGGCAGCCTTCTTGACTGCCTGCCTAGGCAGCCTTATTGACTGCCTGCCTAGGCAGCCTTATTGACTGCCTACCTAGGCAGCCTTCTTGACTGCCTACCTAGGCAGCCTTCTTGACTGCCTCTGGCAGGCTTTCTTGTCTGCCTACGCTAGGCAAGCCTTCTTAACTGCCTACTAGGCAACCTTCTTGACTGCCTACCTAGGCGGCCTTCTTGACTGCCTACCTGGGCAGTCTTCTTAACTTAACTGCCTACCTAGGCAGCTTCTTGACTGCCTTACTAGGCAGCCTTCTTGACTGCCTACCTAGGCAGCCTTGACTGCCTACCTAGGCAGCCTTCTTGACTGCCTACCTAGGCAGCCTTCTTGACTGCCTACCTAGGCAGCCTTCTTGACTGCCTGCCTAGGCAGCCTTCTTGACTGCCTACCTAGGCAGCCTTCTTAACTCTTACCTTGGCAGCCTTCTTGACTGCCTACCTAGGCAGTCTTCTTAACTGCCTTCCCTAGGCGCAGCCCTTCTTTAACTGCCTACCTAGAGCAGCCTTCTTGAACTGGCCCTACCTAATCAGCCTTCTTAACTGCCTACCTAGGCAGTCTTCTTAACTGCCTAACTAGGCAGCCTTTTTGACTGCCTACCTAGGCAGCTTTTGAAATGCTTGCCGGTGAGCCTTCGTGACTGACTTTGGTGTCTTTGTTGAAACTGCTTACTTGTTCCAGGCCTTCTTGACTGCTGCCACGACGCTTCTGGGCCGCGTCCCCAGGCGGCGCTGATGACGGCCGGCCCGATCGGCTTCTAGGCTCCTACTAGGGCAGCCTTCTTACTGCCTACCTAGGCAGCCTTCTTGACTCTCTACCTAATCAGCTTCTAACTGCCTACCTAGGCAGCTTCTTGACTGCATACCTAGGCAGCCTTCCTGACACTCTAGGCAGCCTTCTTGACTGCACCTAGGCAGCCTTTTTAACTGCCTACCTAGGCAGCCTTCTGAACTGCCTACCTAGGCAAGTCTTTCTTAACTTCTTACCTAGGCAGCCTCTTGACTGCCTACCTACAGGCTCTTGACTGCGCCTACCTAGGCAGTCCTCTTAACTGCCTACCTAGGCCACTTCTTCGACTGCCTACCTAGGCAAAACCTTCTGACTGCCTACCTAGGCAGCCTTTTTGACTGCCTACCTAGGCAGCTTAATTGACTGCCTACCTAGGCAGCCTTCTTAATTGCCTACCTTGGCAGCCTTCTTGACTGCCTGCCTAGGCAGCCTTCTTGACTCCCTACCTAGGCAGTCTTCTTAACTGCATACCTAGGCAGCCTTCTTGACTGCGTAACTAGGCAGCCTTCTTAACTGCCTACCTAGGCAGCCTTCTTGACTGCATATCTAGGCAGTCTTCTTAACTGCCTACCTAGGCAGCCTTCTTTACTGCCTACCTAGGCAGCCTTCTTGACTGCCTACCTAATCAGCCTTCTTAACTGCCTACCTAGGCAGCCTTCTTGACTGCCTACCTAGGCAGCCTTCTTAACTGCCTACCTAGGCAGCCTTCTTGACTGCCTTCCTAGGCAGTCTTCTTAACTGCCTACCTAGGCAGCCTTCTTGACTGCCTACCTAGGCAGCCTTCTTGACTGAATACCTAGGCAATCTTCTTAACTACCTACTAGGGCAGCCTTCTTGCTGGCCTATCCTTGGCAGTCTTCTTAACTGCCTACCTAGGCAGCCTTCTTGACTGCCTACCTAGGCAGCCTTCTCGACTGCCTACCTAGGCAACCTTCTTGAGTGCCTACCTAGGCAGCCTTCTTGACTGCCTACCTAGGCAACCTTCTTGAGTGCCTACCTAGGCAGCCTTCTTGATTGCCTTCCTAGGCATCCTTCTTGACTGCCTACTTAGGCAGCCTTCTAGACTGCCTACCTAGGCAGCCTTCTTGACTGCCTACCTAGGCAGCCTTCTTGACTGCCTCCTGGCAGTCTTCTTAACTGCCTACCTAGGCAGCCTTCTTGACTGCCTACCTAGGCAGCCTTCTTAACTGCCTACCTAGGCAGCTTTCTTAACTGCCTACCTAGGCAGCCTTCTTGACTGCCTACCTAGGCAGACTTCTTGACTATATACCAAGGCAGCCTTCTTGAATGCCTACCTAGGCAGCCTTCTTGACTGCCTACCTGCAGCCTTCTGAAACTGCCTGCCTAGGCAGCCTTATTGACTGCCTACCTAGGCAGGATTCTTAATTGCCTACCTTGGCAGCCTTCTTGACTGCCTGCCTAGGCAGCCTTCTTAATTGCCTACCTTGGCAGCCTTCTTGACTATCTACCTAGGCAGCTTTCTTAACTGCCTACCTAGGCAGCCTTCTTAACTGCCTACCTAGGCAGCCTTCTTAACTGCCTACCTAGGCAGCCTTTCTTGACTGCTACCTAGGCAGCCTTCTTGACTATATACCTAGGCAGCCTTCTTGACTGCCTACCTAGGCAGCCTTCTTGACTGCCTACCTAGGCAGCCTTCTTAACTGCCTACCTAGGCAGCCTTCTTGACTGCCTACCTAGGCAGCCTTTTTGACTGCCTACCTTAGGCAGTCTTCTTAACTGCCTAAATAGGCAGCCTTCTTGACTGCCTCTAGGCAGTCTTCTTAACTGCATACCTAGGCAGCCTTCTTGACTGCTACCTAGGTAGTCTTCTTAACTGCCTACCTAGGCAGCCTTCTTGAACTGCCTACCTAGGCACCTTCTTGACTGCCTACCTAGGCAGCCTTCTTGACTGCCTACCTAGGCAGTCTTCTTAACTGCCTACCTAGGCAGCCTTCTTGACTGCCTACCTAGGCAGCCTTCTTAACTGCCAACCTAGGCAGCCTTCTTTACTGCCTACCCTAGGCGGCCTTCTTGCCTCCCTCCCTAGGCGCCTTCTTACTCCCTTCCTAAGGCAGCCTTCTACTGCCACCCTAGCAGCCTTCTTGACTGCTACCTCGGCAGCCTTCTTAACTGCTACCTAGGCAGCCTTCTTGACTGCCTACCAAATCAGCCTTCCAACTGCCTACCTAGGCAGCCTCTTGGCTGCCCTAACCTAGGCAAGTCTTCTTACTCCGTACATAAGCAGCCCTTCTTGACTGCCTACCTAGGCAGCCTTCTTGACTGCCTACCTAGGCAGCCTTCTTGACTGCCTGCCTAGGCAGCCTTCTTGACTGCCTAACTAGGCAGCCTTCTTGACTGCTTGCCTAGGCAGCCTTCTTGACTGCCTACCTAGGCAGCCTTCTTAACTGCCTACCTAGGCAGCCTTCTTTGACTGCCAACCTAGGCAGTCTTCTTAACTGCCTACCTAGGCAGCCTTCTTTACTGCCTACCTAGGCAGCCTTCTTGACTGCCTACCTAGGCAGTCTTCTTAACTGCCTACCTAGGCAGCCTTCTAGACTGCCTACATAATCAGCCTTCTTAACTGCCTATCTAGGCAGCCTTCTTGACTGCCTACCTAGGCAGTCTTCTTAACTGCCTACCTAGGCAGCCTTCTTGACTTTCCTACCTAGGCACCTTCTTGACTGCCTACCTCCTACCAAGGCATTCTTCTTAACTGCCTACCTAGGCAGCCTTCTTTTCTGCCTACCTAGGCCCTTCTTGACTGCCTACCTAGGCAGCCTTCTTGACTGCCTACCTAGGCAGTCTTCTTAACTGCCTACCTAGGCAGCCTTCTTGACTGCCTACCTAGGCAGCCTTCTTGACTGCCTACCTAGGCAGCCTTCTTGACTGCCTACATAGGCAGCCTTCTTGACTGCCTACTTAAGCAGCCTTCTTAATTGCCTACCTTGGCAGCCTTCTTGACTGCCTGCCTAGGCAGCCTTCTTGACTGCCTACCTAGGCAGCCTTCTTAACTGCCTACCTAGGCAGCCTTCTTGACTGCCTACCTAGGCAGCCTTCTTAACTGCCTACCTAGGCAGCCTTCTTGACTGCCTACCTAGGCAGTCTTTTTAACTGCCTACCTAGACAGCCTTCTTGACTGCCTTCCTAGGCAGCCTTCTTAACTGCCTACCTAGGCAGCCTTCTTGACTGCCTTACGAGGCACCCCTCTTAACTGCTACCTAGGCAGCCTTCTTGACTGCCTTGCCCACGCAAGCCTTTTTGACTGACTACCTAGGCAGCCTTCTTGACTGCTTGCCTAGGGCAGCTTCTTGACTGCCTCCCTATGCAGCTTTCTTCATCCCCCTCCCGAGACAGTCTTCTTGACTGCCCCACCCGACAACCTTTTTTAACTGCTACCTAGGCAAGGCTTTCTTGACTGCCTACATAATCAGCCTTCTTAAATGCCTACCAAGGCAGCCTTCTTGACTGCCTACCTAAGCAAGTCTTCTTAACTGCCTACCTAGGCAGCATTCTTGACTGCCTACCTAAGCAGCTTTCTGACTGCCTACCTAGGCATCTCTTAACTGCCTACCTAGGCAGGCTTCTTGACTGCTCTACCTAGGCAGCCTCTGACTGTCTACCTAGGCAGCCTCTTGACTGCCTACCTAGGCAGCCTTCTTGACTGCTTCCTAAGTCAGCCTTCTATCTGCTACTAGGCAGCTTCTGACTGCCTACCTAGGTAGTCTTCTAACTGACTACCTAGGCAGCCTTCCTGACTGCCTACCTAGCAGCCTTCTTAACTGCCTACCTAGGCAGCCTTTTGACTGCCTACCTAGGCAGTCTTCCTTAAACTGCCTACCTAGGCAGCCTTCTTGAAAGCCTACCTGCAGCCTTCTTGTCTTCTACCTAGGCAGCCTTCTTGACTGCCTACCTCAGCAGTCCTTTTAACTGCCTCCCCAGGCAGCCTACTTTAACTGCCTACCTAGGCAGCCTCTTGACTGCCACTAGGCAGCCTTCTTAACTGCCTAACCTAGGCACCTTCTTGACTGCCTACCTAGGCAGCCTTATTAACGTGCCTACCTAGGCAGCCTTCTTGACTGCCTACCTAGCAAGCTTTCTTGACTGCCTACCTAATCAGCCTTCTTAACTGCCTACCTAGGCAGCCTTCTTGACTGCCTACCTAGGTAGTCTTCTTAACTGCCTACCTAGGCAGCCTTCTTGACTGCCTACCTAGGCAGCCTTCTTAACTGCCTACCTAGGCAGCCTTCTTGACTGCCTACCTAGGCAGTCTTCTTGACTGCCTACCTAGGCAGCCTTCTTGACTGCCTACCTAGGCAGTCTTCTTAACTGCCTACCTAGGCAGCCTTCTTTACTGCCTTCCTAGGCAGCCTTTTGACTGCCTACCTAGGCAGCCTTCTTAACTGCCTGTCCTAGGCAGCCTTCTTAACTGCCTACCTTGGCAGCCTTCTTGACTGCCTACCTAGGCAGCCTTCTTAACTGCCTACCTAGGCAGCCTTCTTGACTGCATACCTAGGCAGTCTTCTTAACTGCCTACCTAGGCAGCCTTCTTGACTGCCTACCTAGGCAGCCTTCTTACTGCCTACCTAGGCAGCCTTCTTAACTGCCTACCTAGGCCGCTTCTTGACTGCTACCTAATACCTTACTTAACTTGCCTACCGTCTAGGCAGCCTTCTTGACTGCTACTAGGTAGTCCTTTTTAACTGCCTACATAGGCAGCCTTCTTGACTGCCTACTAGGCAGCCCTTCTTGAACTGCCTACCTGCAGCCTTCTTGACTGCCTACCTAGGCAGCCTTCTTAACTGCCTACCTACGGCAGCTTTCTTGACTGCCTACCTAGGCAACCTTCTTAACTGCCTAGTAAGACAGCCTTCTTGTACTTGCCTACCTAGGCAGCCTTCTTACTGCCTACTTAGGCAGCCTTCTTGACTGCCTACCTAGTTAGTCTTCTTAACTGACTGCCTAGGCAGCCTCTTTAACTGCTACCTAGCAAACCTTCTGACTGCCTAGCCTAGGCAGCTTCTTGAACTGCCTACGTAGGCAAGTCTTCTTTAAACTGCCTCCCTAATCGGCCTTCTTAACTGCCCTACATAGGCAGCCTCTTGACTGCCTACCTAGGCAGTCCTTCTTAACTGCTACCTAGGCAGCCTTCTTGACTGCCTACTAAGCAGCTTTCTTAACTGACTACCTAGGCAGCCTTCTTGACTGCCTACCTAGCAGTCTTCTTAACTGACTACCTAGGCAGCCTTCTTGAATGCCTACTAGGCAGCCTTCCTGACTGCCTACCTTAGCAGCCTTCTTAACTGCCTACCTAGCCAGCCTTCTTTGACTGCCTACCAAACATCAGCCTTCCTTAACTGCCTACCTAGGTAGCCTTCTTGACTGCCCTCCCTAGGCAGCCTTCTTGACTGCCTACCTAGGCAGCTGTTTAACTGCCTGCCTAGGCACCTTCTTGACTGCCTACCAATTCAGTCTTCTTAACTGCCTACCTAGGTAGCCTTTATGACTGCCTACCTAGGCAGTCTTCTTAACTGCCTACCTAGGCAGCCTTCTTGAACTGCCTAACCAATCAGCCTTCTTAACGCCTACCTAGGAGCCTTCTGATTGGCCTACCTAGGCAGTCTTCTTAACTGCTACCTAGAGCAAGCCTTCTTGACTGCTAACTAGGCATCTTCTTACTGCCTACCTAAGCAGCCTTCTTTACTGCCTACCTAGGCAACCTTCTTGACTCCTTCCTAGGCCAGCCTTTTGAATTCCTCCCTAAGCAGCCTTTTTAATTACCTACCTGGCGGCCATCTTTACTATCTACCTCGGCAGCCCTCTTTTCTGCCTACCAAGCCTTCTTTGCTGCCTACCTAGGCAGCCTTCTTACTGCTACCTAGGCAGCCCTTTGACTGCTATCCTAGGCAGTCCTTCTTAACTGCCTACTAGGAAGCCTTTTGACTGCTACCTAGGCAGCCTTCTTACTGCCTACTGGCGCCTTCTGACTGCCTACCTAGGCCAGTCTTGTACTGCCTACCTAGGCAGCTTCTTAACTGCTACCTAGGCAGCCTTCTGACTGCCTAACATAGGCACCTTCTTAACTGCCTACTAGCAGCCTTCTTGAATGCTCCCTAGGCAGCCTATTAACTCCTACCTAGGAAGCCTTCTTAACTGCCTAAATAGGCAGCCTTCTTGACTGCCTACCTAGGCAGCCTTCTTAACTGCCTACCTAGGCAGCCTTCTTGACTGCCTACCTAGGCAGCCTTCTTAACTGCCTACCTAGGCAGCCTTCTTGACTGCCTACCTAGGCAGCCTTCTTAACTGCCTACCTAGGCAGCCTTCTTGACTGCCTACCTAGGCAGTCTTCTTAACTGCCTACCTAGGCAAGCCTTCTTGACTGCTACCTAGGGCAGTCTTCTTTACTGCCTACCTAGCAGCCTCTATGGCCCTACCTAGGCACCCTTCTTGACTGCCTACCTAGGCGCCTTCTTAACTGCTTCCTCGGCAGCCTTCTTGACTGCGTACCTAGGCAGCCTTCTTGAAACTGCAACGCTAAGGCAGCCTTTCTTAACTGCTACCTAGGCCAGCTTCTTGACTGCCAACCAAGCCGCCCTCCCGACTGCCTCCCTAGCCAGCCTCCTTGGCTGGCTACCTAGGCAGTCTTCTTACTGCCTACCTAAGGCAGCCTTCTTGACTGCCTACTAGGCAGCCTTCTTGACTGCCTACCTAGGCAGCCTTCTTGACTGCTTGCCTAGGCAGCCTTCTTGACTGCCTACCTAGGCAGCCTTCTTGACTGCTTGCCTAGGCAGCCTTCTTGACTGCCTACCTAGGCAGCCTTCTTAACTGCCTACCTAGGCAACCTTCTTGACTGCCAACCTAGGCAGTCTTCTTAACTGCCTAAATAGGCAGCCTTCTTTACTGCCTACCTAGGCAGCCTTGACTGCCTACCTAGGCAGTCTTCTTAACGTGCCTACCTAGGCAACAGCCTTCTAGACTGCTACATAATCAGCCTTCTTAACTCCTACCTAGGCAGCCTTCTTGACTGCCTACCTAGGCAGTCTTCTTAACTGCCTACCTAGGCAGCCTTCTTGACTGCCTACCTAGGCAGCCTTCTTGACTGCCTACCTAGGCAGCCTTCTTAACTGCCTACCTAGGCAGCCTTTCTTCTTCCTGCCTACCTGGGGGGGGGCAAGCCTTCTTGACTGCGCTACCTAGCAGCTTTCTTGACTGCCTACCTAGGCAGTCTTCTTGACTGCCTACCTAGGCAGCCTTCTTGACTGCCTACCTAGTCAGCCTTCTTGACTGTCTACCTAGGCAGCCTCTTGAACTGCCTACATAGGCCAGCCTTCTTGCACTGCCTACTTAACGCAGCTCTTAATTGCCTACCTTGGCAACCTTCTTGACTGCCTGCTAGGCAGCGCCTTCTTGACTTGCCTACCTAGGCAGCCTTCTTACTGCCTACCTAGGCAGCCTTCTTGACTGCCTACCTAGGCAGCCTTCTTGACTGCCTACCTAGGCAGCCTTCTTGACTGCCTACCTAGGCAGTCTTTTTAACTGCCTACCTAGACAGCCTTCTTGACTGCCTTCCTAGGCAGCCTTCTTAACTGCCTACCTAGGCAGCCTTCTTGACTGCTACCTAGGCAGTCTCTTAACCTACCTAAGCAGCCTTCTTGACTGCCTACCTAGGCAGCCTTCTTGACTGCCTACCTAGGCAGCCTTCTTGACTGCTTGCCTAGGCAGCCTTCTTGACTGACTACCCTAGGCAGGCCCTTATTGCTGCTTTGCCTAGCAGCTTCTTGACTGCCTACTAGGCAGCCTTCTTACTGCGTACCTAGGCAGCCTTCTTGACCTACCTAGGCAGCTTTCTTAACTGCCTACCTAGTCAGCCTTCTTGACATGCCTACCTAATCAGCCTTCTTAACTGCTACCTAGGCAGCCTTCTTGACTGCCTACCTAGGCAGTCTTCTTAACTGCCTACCTAGGCAGCCTTCTTGACTGCCTACCTAGGCAGCTTTCTTGACTGCCTACCTAGGCAGTCTTCTTAACTGCCTACCTAGGCAGCCTTCTTGACTGCCTACCTAGGCAGCCTTCTTGACTGCCTACCTAGGCAGCCTCTTGACTGCCTATAGGCAGCCTTCTTGACTGCCTTCCTAATCAGCCTTCTTATCTGCCTACTGAGGCAGCCTTCTTGATGCCTACCTAGGTATCGTTCTTAACTTCCTACTCTAGGCAGCTTCTTGACTGCCTACCTAGCAGCCTCTTAACTGCCTACTGGCAGCCCTTTTTTGGGACTGCTACCTAGGCAGTGCTTCTAACTGCCTACCCTAGGCAGCTTCTTGACTGCCTACCTAGGGCAGCCTTTTTAACTGCCTACCTAGGCAGCCTTTTTGCCTGCTACCTAGGCAGTCTTGTTAACTGCCTACCGTAGGCAGCCTTTCTTCTACTGCCTACCTAGGCAGTCCTCTTGACTGCCTACCTAGGCAGCCTTTCTTGTCTGCCTACCTAGGCAGCTTCTTGACTGCCTACCTAGGCAGCTTTCTTGACTGCCTACCAAGGCAGTCTTATTAACTGCCTACCTAGGGAGCCTTTCTTGATGCCTACCTAGGCAGCCTTCTTGAATTCCTACCTAGGCAGCCTTCTTAACTGCCTACCTAGGCACCTTCTTGACTGCCTACTTAAGCAGCCTTCTTAATTGCCTACCTTAGGCAGCCTTCTTGACTGGCTGCCTAGGCAGCCTTCTTGACTGCTACCTAGGCAGCCTTCTTAACTGCCCTACCTAGGCAGCCTTCTTGACTGCCTACCTAGGCCACATTCTTAACTGCCTACCTAGGCACCTTCTTGACTGCCTACCTAGCAGCCTTCTTGAACTGCCTACCTTAGACAGCCTTCTTGACTGCCTTCCTAATGGCAGCCTTCTTAACTGCCTACCTAGGCAGCCTCTTGACTGCCTACATAGGCACCTTCTTGACTGCCTACCTAGGCAGCCTTCTTGACTGCTTTGCTAGGCAGCCTTCTTGACTGACTACCTAGCAGCCTTCTTGACTGCTGGCCTAGGGCAGCCTTCTTGACTCCCTACCTAGGCAGCCTTCTACACTGCTCCCTACCTAGGCAGCCTTCTTTGACTGCCTACCTAGGCAGTCTTCTTAACTGCCTACCTAGGCAGGCTTCTTGACTGCCTATTATCAGCCTTCTTAACTGCCTACCTAGGCAGCCCTTCTTGACTGCCTACCGTAGGCAGTCTTCTTAAACTGCCTTACTAGGCAGCATTTCTTGACTGCTACTAGGCCAGCTTTCTTGATCTGCTCACCTAGGCATTCTTCTTTAACTGCTACCTAGGCAGCCTTCTTGCTGCCTACCGCTAAGGCAGCCTTTCTTG
>JABUQX010021482.1:0-35837 GCA_015478945.1 Trachelipus rathkii
CAGTAAGTAGCTGAACAATTACATCCAAAATGGTAACCTAGTCACACTTTTTTTTTCAAGCATCATCTCTAACATATTCAACTAAGAATAATGACATACACACCACAACACACACAATAAAAAAATTAAACAAAGTATAAATGTTAAATAAACAGTTCATAACCAAGAGTATCTAAAGCACACATTACTTCCGTGAGAAAACCCAGGGGATGCGCCCCCTGGAAAGGGTGTGAATCCTGCGAGGGGGGATCACCCCGTAGGGGTGTAAGCGGCTTAGGCCTCGCCGGAAAAAAAAAAAAAAAAAGTTCCATGCTGAGGCCTAAAGCCCGCTTTACCCCCTTCGGTGTGATCCCCCCTCGCAGGATCCACACCCTTCAAGGGGCGCATCCCCCGGGTTTTCTCACGAGGGATGTGTTGCTTTAGATTACTCTTGGTTACATGAAAAAACTGTTAATCGTAACATTATACTTTGTTTAATTTTTTTATGTGTGTGTGTGTGTGTGTGTTGGTTATGTCATAAAAACTTAGTGATATGTTAGAGATATGCTTTGAAAAAAAAAAAGTGTGACTAGTACATTTTGATTGTAATGTAGCTACTTACTGTGTTAAGGAGGAAACTTTGTTCTAATGTAGATGCTTATTCCTGTTAAGATGTTAGGTTTTTGTTGATACATTATTTTCTTAGTGTCAGTTGATGCTAAGTAATCTTTATTTAATGTGAAACGTGTTACGTTAGAGTAACTCATTGGTCTGTATTTATAATTACACACGGTTGTGGTAATTTTTGATTAATGTACTATGTAAGTGTAAAATATCAGTGTATATGTTAGAAAAAGTGGAATAGTGGCGGCTTTGTGTGCTTGTTAGTTACTTCACTGCCCTGTTAAGATGGATTCTTAAGTTGCTGCTTATCATGTTTAATGTGTTAAGTTGTCGTTGGGTTATTTCATAGTTGCAGATATGCAAGTAATCTTTATTAATGGAGAAACTTTATTATGTTAGCATACTTTCTGATCAGGTATAAGAATTGTTTTATGTTAGTTTTATCCAAATGATACTCGAAATGTGGACTTGAATCAATAGATCAGATCAATAGATCAATAGACTGGAGGGTGGTTGGCATGGTGGTTTGATTTATGATTTACTGTTTATAGTATGTAAAACATGACAATTTAGTAAAAATTTGACCTGAATCAATAGATCATAATCAAGATGGTCAGAGGAGTGGATAGTGTGTTTATTTAGGATTTAAGCTTTAGGTATGTAAAACGTAAATTTGTAAGTTCATAAACATTAAAAGAATAAGAAATTTATTTATTTATATTATTTATTTTTTATTTTTTCTTTTTGTGGTTCTGAAAACCATTATTTTCGAAATCTACAGACCCAATAACCTATATAAGACACCAACATTGTTGTTATTCGAATGTTTATAAACTCGGCACCGCACCGGCTCCAGCACCGGGGCCGGTACCAACTCTGATTCCTTCCTCAGACTCCTCCTCATTCCTCCTTCCTTCCGTCTTCCTTCCTCTTCATTCGCTCATTCCTCTTTTTGCACTCTGTTGCATGTTCTTCTTCTTTTTTCAAACTGGACCCCCCCCCGGTGGGTCCCTGACGCCGCATCTCCTCCGACTCGTCTCCGGCGATTCCGACTCCGTCTCCTTCAACCTTTCCGAAGTTTCAGTCTTCTACGATCACTTTTATTTTTTTGTGGGGCAGCATCCCCCTTTACGGGGGGACGCAGAGGACTTAATCTCGTCTCCGACGAGATTACGTCATCAATAACTCGCATCCAAATTTCGCTCCGATACGTTAAGCCTAACATGGTTTCAGGGCGAATTTGACCTTGGCGCTAAAGGGGGCAAACACCCCCTTAGGGGTGACCTACGGTCACAAACTCGCCTGTGATCAGTTTATCACATATATAGATTATATTCCAAGTTTGAAGCAAATATCTCTAGTCCTTCATATCGAAAAGATTGATGGATCCCCGGATGGCGAGTCACTACAGCGATTAATCGAATGTTAATTATAGTAATTATTTTCTTTCGAGTATCATTTTCAGTGCTAAATGCCAACCAGAGCACGTAGAAAGTCGATTTAAAGATCGATTTAGGGGTAATCGATCATGATAAATCGATTGAACCATCAAAAATGGATTCTATCGATCATTTAACCTTTCTAGGAAACCAAAAAACCCCTCATTGAGGGCTCGCCCCCCTTCGGGAGGCTAAACCTCAAAAACGGTCTTCCAGACCTTAAATTCGGTCTCACCGACCTTAAAAACCCTAGGTTTGACGTATCAAACGTCAAAATCTGATGAAATGATGGAAATTTCCAAGTCAGCTGCCGACATGACTGGAATTTCCAAAACCTTCCAAAATGGTTTTTAAGTCTTCTTCTACGTGCAGGGCTGCCAATGGGAAAATCCCAAAATCCTCCGGACAGTTGGATCTTGACCGAATTATGACGAAACGTTAAAAGGTAGCTTAAAAAAAGAGCCAAAAATGCTTAAAAAAAGACAATGGTCGAAAAAAGGTCAAGGTCGGTCAAGTCAAGGTCAGTTTAGCGGTAGTTTCCCACCCCTTACTACTGAGTTGTTAAACTGAAAGTAATTGTGTTCAAGGGTTAATAGAATAAGTTGTTTGATGAGAGGAAAAGGTTGTGAAAGAATGATGTTGTTTTCATTAATGAAACGTTCTATGAGAGTGATGTAAGAGGAACAGGAACAGAAGTGAAGAGTGAGACTACATCTTAACACTAAAATTGGTACCTTATCCTCTTATTATTCCTTAGAGCCTGTTAAGGATTGTGTTTTCCCCCATCTTCCAAAATTAAATTTAATTTTATCTCTTCAACCTTTCGTAAACTATCCTATCCTCAACACATTATCTACCAAATGCTCTCCGAAGCGAAGATATAACTTTATACCTTCCAACTCCTCATGATAATAAACACATTACTCCTACCCTCCCTTTACCTGCGTCTTCTCACAATATTTGCAAAATCCTTCCTAAAACGATCCATACTGCATTTCAAGTCTTCTTCCTTTCAAAAAGAATTTTAAACCCAAAATCTCATATCAACACCTTTACTTCTCAATGGTGTTTGACAAAATATCTTGTGCCCCACTGTAAAGCAATACATTGAGAAAGAATACATGACTTCACCCGCCATAATTACCAACACAAATATGGACCTACTTCAAGACAATTCCAACTCTGCCCTCACCTTACAGTAGATCACCCACAACCATACTATTATCATTGACCACATGTACAACCCATTATTGAACATTGGAAAACCTTAACCTTAGAAAATTTACCGAATCCTTTTCATAAACATCCACTAATATAATATACGAAAGAAATGATTCACAAAATAGATCCATCAGTTAACAAACATTTTTAACTCCTCACTTTTTTCAAAAAAATTTAAACCAAAACTTTTGTGATATTTTAAATTTATTTCATGTATTTTATTATATTTAATTTTAGTTGTATAGCAGCTGAAGGAGACCAATTAGGTCGAAAATAGTTTCTGCCTATCTTATAAATGTATTGATATGTTGGATATAAAACTTACAAACCTCTTATCAAAAGACAATAGATTTTCTTCTATTTACATAAGAATTTCATAAATAATATTTTAATAAAGGCATTACAATATATATATATATATAATATAATATATATATATATATATATATATATATATATATATATATATATATATATAATATATATATATATATATATATATATATATATATATAAAATAAATATATATATATCATATATATATTATATAGTATATATCATTTATATATATATATATATATATATATATTAATATACTAATGATAGTATATATATATATATATATAATATATATCATATATATAAACTATATATAATATATATATAGACCTGTTGTTTTACTACTTCCGTCAGTTTATTTATTTTTTTTTTTTTACTATATTTCTAGTTTATGATCCTAACAATCAATTTATAAGCGGTAACGGACATGATTCAAAAATATATAGACCTTTTGTTTTACGACTTCGTCAGTTTAAATTTTTTTGTTATTTTTTTTTTAATATATTGCTCCTATATGATACCAACAAGTGAACAACAGTGGCAACGGAAATTGTTCAAAAATTTCAAACTATTTAAAAAAAAATTAAAAGAACGCGTTTGTCCAGATATACAATTTTTTTTGTCCAAAAAATATTTAGGACTAAAGTAAACCGAAAAGGATGGGCAGGAGTCGGGGTCTCTCGGCCTCCGTGGGAACGACAGGTAGGACTATTCCCCCCCTCCGGGAGGGTCTCCGAACCCGTTCTTTGGTATTTGGGTGTCGCAGGAGTTCCTCCGCCCCTCCTACGGGGTTATGGAGAAAACGTTCCCCCCCTCTGTCACGTCAAGCTCGAGCCCCCTAATAATATATATATAACAAAAATATCTGTTAATCACGATGATATATGTATAGATGTCATAGATAGTTAAGAATATAGAAATATATTTTTTAATATGATATATAATATATATATTGTAATAAGCTTTATACGTGGATTCCACATATTGTAAATTGGTTTTTCTGTAAGTGTCATACCATTCGAGAAATTATTTTTTAATATGATTATTTTACTAAATGTTATTTCAAAAGTTATTTAAAAGATTTCGAACTTTCTGATCATTTTTCCGTTACCACGAAATTCATGTGGTCAGGCCTCTAGCAAGAGCCACAAATCCGTATCGTCAAAACTACAAACAGCTACCGGGAAAAGGAATACATTGCTGGAATGCTGGTTCAATTTAAACGGAAAATGTAAAAGAAAAAAAAAAAAAATCTCAAAAACTAAAATAGCTACAGCGAAAGGAATACATTTTTTGGAATCCTGGAAAAAATTTAAGGATAGGAAAATGTAAAGAAATAAAAATGAAAAAAATTATTGTTAATAAATCTTATAGTAATATGATTTAGAGAGCCTATTTAGAGACCTTTTATGGTTACTCGTTAAAATAATAGACTTTCTATTAAATTTGGCTTTTTTTTTAACTAAAGAATACCCCAAGGGTCTACCGCACGGGGAACTACGGGGCAGGACTAATTCCCCCCTCCGGGTGGAGGAGGGTCTCCGGAACCCCCTCTTGGTATTTGGGTGTCGTGGTGTTCCTCCGCCCCTCCCTTACGGGTATGGAAACGTCCCCCCCCTGTGCTCCCCGTCCGGCTCGAGCCTCCTAAATTGCCGTGTAATACGTTTACAAATAATATATGATAATTAATATATATATTATATATATAATATTATATATATATATATATAATTATATAATATATATATATATATATATAATATTATAATAATATATATATATATATATATATATATTATATATATATATACATGTTCGTGAATGCCTGAAAATTCCAAATTTTATGTTTATTTTTTTTTTGTTTTTTTTTTCCATTTTTTTAACCAAAATTTTACAAGGATTCCAAAAAATGTATTTAATTTCCCTGTGCCTTTTAGTTTTCGAGACATGATTTTTTTGTTTATTATTTTTTTTAGTTTCCTCGGTAAAATTTGCCAGGATTCAGCAAATGTATTCCTCGCCGTAGCTATTGGAGTTTTTGAGATATGGATTGTTGCTCTTCTAGAGCTGGAATTCATTGTTAGTATCATATAGTAGAAATATATAAAAAAACAAAAAACAATAATCAAAATGACCGAGTCGTAAAACAGAATAGGCCTCTATTTATATATATATATATATATTATTATATATATATGATATATATAAATATATATAATAATTAATATATATATATTAATATTATAGATATTATATATATATGGAACAAAAAAGTTACTTAACGCCCACACGAAACGGGAGCTCCGATCAAAAAAAAATTTTCACAGGCAGCATCTATGATACATAGATGTTCTAGGGTCGAAATAATTTTTTTTTTTACCTGTTCTAGGGCGAAATTATATATATATTATTTGTAAAAGTATTACACGGCAATGTAGGGGGCTCGAGCCGACGGGGAACACAGGGGGGACGTTTTCCATACCCCGTAGGGAGGGGCGGCAGGAACCCCCGACACCAAATACCAAAGAGCGGGGGTTCCGGAGACCCTCCCCGGAAGGGGAATTAGTCCTACCCCGTAGTTCCCCGGAAGGCCGAGAGACCCCGACTCCTGCCATCGGTGCGGTATACCCTTGGGGTATTCTTAATAAAAACAAAAATCAAAACAAAACTTATACTAGAAGTCTATTTATTTAATGAGGTAACGTAGTAAAGTCTTAAAATAGCTTTCTCCTCAATTACTATAATTTTTTTTTTTACATTTTCCTTACTAAAATTTTACCAGGTTTACAAAAATGAATTCCTTTTCGCATTAGCTATTGTAGTTTTTGAGATTTTTTTTTTGCACTATTATTTCGACCCTAAAAACGGTTTATTTTATGACTATGCAAACAGAATCACATGAAAGTTTTCTCTTTATGCTTATTTATCTATGAATGGACTCAAATGTTCATCAGTATATAATCGTATTTTTATCATCTTGATATTAAAAGGTAAAATCAACATTTTAGTTTTCTCAATTTTGTAATTCAAAGGATATAATATTTGCTTCTCATCTAGTCCCAAATACTGTTAAATGACACAGCGTTCTGTTTTCAAATTATTAATCCGATTTAGTTTAACTGGGAATTCTATTCCTTTCCAAGTATAATTTTTCTGATTCTAGCTTTACTCTATTAGATATTTTGTATTATTAGCCTTATCTAACAATCAGATCGGTTATAGTACATTTAAAAACATTCATTTCTTGTTGTTTTGAATATTTAGTTAATCCGAATTTTGGGTTCTTATATTTGGATGGATTTCAATATACGAAGAAGCTCTCAGTGGTTTATTGTTGGCTACTTTTTATTCAAAATCTAGAGCTTATTGATGATCCATCGCTTGATTCCCTTCTTTTTGAAATTGCATATTTTTCTGCAATCTTGATATCTAACAAATAGTTATCTTATTTGAGAATATTTGTTATACTTCGTCATGAACGGCTATAAACCAATTTTGAATTCATTTGTTTTCCTTCCATCAGGTAAATATTTATAAAATTATATAAAAATAGTGAGACTCGGTTTTAAATTTTCCCAATACTTATCATATTAATATACATCCTCGGATCAATGATTTTTATATTGGTATAACAATATGCTTTAAAATTACCTTGAATTCCTTCTCGATAATTTTTATAATCACATTGCATTGAATTTTTTTTTGATGAATCTTACTTTTCTCGTGTATTTTAAGGTTTAGAAAGCTTTTATTACACATTGAGCATAATTTCTTTTTATCATCAAAATAATTCAAATTAAGCAATGATTGATTTGTATTTTTCACATGTTTATTACTTCTTACATGAATTTTAAAATTTTTAATTTTGGATTTTGCGCATTCCAAGATCTTGCCATTTTATTATAGATTTTTTTATTATAAGTCAATTTTGGATTTTGCTCATTCCCAGATCTTGCCATTTTATTATAGATTTTTTTATTATAAGTTAATTTTGGATTTCCGTTATTCTTGAATTTCCTAATTTTTTCGAGCTTTGATTTTAAAATAGGGACTAATTTTTCTTCTAAATTTTTTATTCTTCTTGAAAAACGTTCTTTATCTAAAATTACAGAAGTTAGTCCATCGTTTGTTCTATCATAATTATCCATCTCGAAAATATCATTATTTTGTGAAAAGGTGACTTTCTTTTTATTTTTGTTCATTTTTTATTTCCTTATTTATTATAGAAGAAATATAAAAATATTAGATTTTCCTAAAACTAGAGTTCTTCAATTTTGCTTTCATGTAAATTTTTCTATCTTTTATATTTTTTTTAAATTATCTTTAATTATTTTCTAATAAAGCTACCTTAAAAATAATACCAAATTCAAATTCCCCGTACTCGAAAACCTATATATCAATATCTCACTTATCTTATTTTAAATTGAGTTGAATATTTAGCATTTAAAATTTTTAAAATATGAAAAAATCATTTAACATCCGTGGATTTTTATCAACATTTTTTTTTATGGACTTCTGTTTTTCAAAAATAAAGTCCTAGAAATGATAACCTTCTAATTAATATATTTAAATGAAACATAGTTTATGATATTATTTTAAAGAAACCTATAATTTTGATTTCTTGTAAATTTTACATAATTTCATTATTTTTCAAGTTATTATTATTATTATCCCTACAGTGACGTCATTTTATTCTTGTCTTGTTTTATTTAAAAATGTTTATTTTTGAAATTTTTGCAAAATACCCAGCGAACAGGAAGCCAAATCACTACAGTTCTACAGAGCGCAGCACGATTTACACGCCAGGTGTCACCCGGCAGAATCTTTTATTCGGGCTCTTTTTTACGTAGAACTGCGTGAGGATCCTATCAACTGAGTATTTTGAGTACTAAAGGCATGCTCTCGCTGTCAATGATTCGGCAAGTCGTTCCTTATAAGGTAATGGCCACTCCCTTATAGATACTTATACTCGCCAAAATCAATGACAACGCTTTCCTCTCCGAACACCGTGGTACGTACTTAACCTCTGAGCCACGGCGTCGGACCCAATTAAAAATTTGGAAGTTGTATTTATATTACTCAATTAAAATTTGTAAAAAAATATTAAACCTGATGAGGATTCGAACTCGAGACTTCTGAGTCTCGAGTCGGCCATTATAACCAATACACCACGGAAGCTTGTGAAAGATAATTTTGGAAGTTCTACTGTATTTCAATATATGCTATTTTTTAGAAACTGTAAAATAACTCCTTTAATATTTATTTTATGAGTAAAAGACATAGAAGCAAATGTACTTATTTTGCAATTTCCTATAAAACTGTTTCTATAAAAATTTCTACAATGAAAAAAAAAAAAAAAAAAAAAAAAAAAAAAAAAAAAAAAAAAAAAAAAAAAAAAATGTGGATATTTCTTATGAAAATTATCATAACTTTTTAAATATTACTTATTTATTAAAGAATTTTTTATCAAAATAGATTTTAACAATTTCCTATAAACTGACCTTATAAAATTTTATGTAAGTAATATGAGAAACCCGGAGCGAGCGAAGAGAACGAGTTCCAGCACATAAACTGAGCGAGCGAAGCGAGGGGCGGTCTGGTAAGACCATTAAAAACATATCAAATCTTCATCTGACGCGTCCCGAACTTGGGGACGGTGTTAGTAACATTTTAGAGCGGCTTACAAGGTAATTTTCAGCGAGATTGGAGGGTGGCCCGGTAACCCCTTCGAGTGAAATGAGGAGGTAGGCCTCGTAACAAAATTAAAAAAATATATATCACATCTTCATTGACTAAAATATCTTTCCAATTTCATTCCCGTAAACAAACCTTTACAAGTAGTATGTAAAACGGGGAGCGAAGCGACTTCCAGGACATCTCCGAGTGAAATGAGGGAGTGGCTGGTAGCCCCGTTTTACATACTACTTTATATATATATATATATATATATATATATATATATATATATATATATATATTATATATATATATATATATTATATATATATAATATATATATATATATATATATATATAATATAATATTATTAATTATATATATATATATTATATATATATATATTCTTCTTATCTACCTTCTATTTTACCCAAGAATGGGAGTAAGGTGCGTAACGAGAATCGGAAAAGAAAACCAGTAGTAAGAAAACATGACAAAAAGTCGAAAAGAAAAGCCCAGCCTTACCGCCCCTCAGTACCATTTAATTAGTGAGAACTCGTCGCACAGTCAGAAAATCCACCCTAAAGCTTCATGGACTGCGATGGACCCTCACTATGGTAGATCGTCAATGTAAGAGGTTCATCCCTTGGCCCAGGACCACAACCATACCCCCTCACAATCCCCCACCAATTCACTCCTGTTATACACTTCTTCTCGCTTCTACCAAACTCACATTTCCTCCTTCAAACATTCGTTTACTGACTCAATCACTTTTTTTTCTTCTCCCAGCGGTCGGTTCCCAACACACTCCCACTATACACCGGCTTAACCAACCGACTATTCATTCATCCTTTCCATATAGCCAAACCATCTCCAACATACTTTCATTATCTCTCATTTACCTCTATCTCACACCCACACGAACTCTCTCTAATAAGTTCATTCCTCATTTTCATCAATTCTTCTCACACCTAGCACAGCCCTAAGATGTCCATCTGAACACATTGACTTTAGATCTATACTTTCTATTCCAGAGACCATAGTCTCACTACATACAATAACACAGGTAAATAACATACCCTCATGTAAACCCTAGCAACACTCAAGAGTTAGTCCCTTTACATTCACCAACGATTCATTGCAACCAGCCCCTTCCTACTATTCACACTTCCTTACTACACTCGCATCATCCGTTCCCTTCTCATCCAACATATACCCTAAGATATTTGAGACTCAGACACTTGTTCAGGCTGCTCACCATCTAACATAACTTCACACTGAGAACTGTCCTCACATCACACCTTAACCTACTCCTTAATCCACGTTAACTTCGAAGCCCCTCCTTTATACAAACCCTGCCAAAGCCTCTACAATCCTCTCAAACTCTCTTCAGATCGCCACAGCAGAACAATCAATCCGCATATAATAGCTAGGGCACCCTCCACTCATCTCCTCATGCATAACACCATTCTTCCTCATCCCCACTCGATTCTTTTCATAACCCCATTCTATACAAATGTGAATACCAGAGACATAACACAACCCTGTTTCACTCCGCTATTATCCTAAACCAATCACCATTTATTCTTACACCCCCTTCACTATCGCATAACTACTTTTGATTCCATTCAGAAGCCTACCACCAACACCAATATCACTTAACACCTGCCATAAACTTCCCTATTAACTCTATCATCGGCCTGTGCAAATCCATAAAACCTAAATACCAATTTATTCTTCTTCTCCCTCATTTTCTTCAATCATTTGTTTCAATGTAAAGATTTGATCCACACATCCTCTACCACTCCTAAACGCACCTTGTCTTCACCAATCAGTCCTTCAGTCACTCGACGCACTCTTTCGACCAAAATACCAGCATATACCTTCCCTACAACACTCAATAGACTTATCCCCTATAATTCTACAGTTCCCCTTTTCTCCCTTACCCTTATATAAGGCTACTATTACCGCTCTCCTCCATCCATTGGAACATATACCCTCCATAAACGTTTTATTACACAACTTCCAAATCCAATCAATCACCAATCTCGCCTCCGTTCATCATTTCCCAGTAATTTCATCTATACCTGAGATTTACCATCTTCAACTTCTCACTCTACCCATCTACCTCCTCCTAATTACCCCATCCCAAAATACCTATTCCTTCATGCACCATCAAACCAACACACATTCACTATCAACTCTCATTACTTTAATATTGTGCAGATTTTCGAAGGTTCTTTCCACACTCCCCCACATCCATTTCATCAGTTACCAAAACACCATCCTATTCATTATTCTAAGCATATTCCCCTTATTCTCATTTCTTAACCTTTCCGCTTCCTTCCAGAAGAGCCTTCCTATTCCCTTGTATGCCCCATTCATCCTCCTTCCAAACTCCAGTTCATTACATCGTGTTTTTTCCTACGCATGTACCCTTTAGTATTCTTTTTTCCGTCCCTTATATAATTCCAAGCATCTTCTTTTGACTTCATCATTTGCTTTAGTACATCAGCCACGCTCTTTTTTACCTTAACCACTTCATCTCACCTCTCATTCCACCATTTACTGTTAACCATTCTTGCTTCCTACTTTCGCCATCCACACACTCCTTTGCACTACTAACAATTGCCTTCATTTGCCCCCAGATTTGTCAGTATCAACTTTCACATTCAACCGATTACTAGCGAGCGCTCTTACATACTTATCCTTATTGTCTTGTTCACTTAACTTCTCACTCTTAATCTTTACCTACTTCCTTTGCGTATGCACCTTCCTCTGCCATCCAACCCCCACTAACTTAATTTTTACATAGAACAACATAATGATCCGATAATCCATTCCTAAACCCCTCACTGGTTTAACATCCAACACATACTTCAACACTCCTTCTTCACCAACACAAAATCATCCTTCTTTTCACTTCGAATGACCATTCTCTACCTACCACCAACTCTAGTATAGCTTATGGATACTCTTGTGTTTAAAAAAGTATTACTTACACACATACTCTCTTCACAGAAATCAATCACCTTCCTACCATTCTCATTTTCTCCCGCCACCCCAAAACCACTGTTATACATCCCTTTTTTGATCACCTAGTCCAACCATTCAGGTCCCCCAACACTATCAATCTGAAGCGCCTACTCACCCCATCCAGAAAACATCATTCAGGATTATCCCAAAAATCGTACTCTCTTCAACGTTTCCCTCAGAATGGACATACGTCACAACCACACATACCTTGACCTTTTGAAATAAATTTAACATTAGAATTCTAGAACTCACACGTACAATGTCTACCATAGCTTAAAACCACAGGTCACTTCATCAAAATTGCAACTCCCTCTCTCCCATCTCTCTCATTCCTTTCCACACCAGCACACACACATTCACAACACACCACTCATTTTCACCGTCTTCTTTCATCTTTGTTTCAGTCACAAAGCGAGCAAATCAAGTTTGCCCTTTCTAAATACATCCATCACCTCTTCTCCTCTTCTCCTCACATTTATTCTCTGACATTCCATGTACCCAGACGAATTCATGCAATTTCGCCGAAAGATAGAAGGCGTTACGGCGAAACACGAACCTTCTCGAGGCCGCATTAGATCCTGGCAAGAAAATAGATTTATATATATATATATATATATATATATATAATATATATAATATATATAATATATATATTAAATTATAATTATATATTATATATATAATATATATATATATATTATATAATTATATATATATATATATATATATATATATATATATATAATAATGAATAGGATGGTCTTTGTATGATGAAATGGATGTGAGAGAGTGTGGAAAGAACATTTCGAGAAATCTGCACAATATTAAACAGTAATGAAGAGTTATAGGAATGGTGTGGTTTGATGTCAAGAAGGAATAGGTATTTTGCGGGATGAGGTTATTAGTAAGGAGGAGATAATGGGTAGAGAAAAAGTGAGGAATGGTAAACTCAGTATAGATAAATTACGGGAAATGATCACGGAGCATGCGAGATGAGTGATGATTGAGATTTTGGAAGTTGCTGAAAAGCGTTTTAAGAGGGTTATATTCAAGGGATGGAGGAAGCGTAATAGTTTACCCTTAGTAGAAGGGTAAGGGAGAAAAGGGAACTGTAGAAAAGTATAGGGAATTAAGTTTATTGAGTTGTAGGAATGTATATGCTGTATTTTGGCTCGAAAGAGTGCGTCGAGGACTGAAGGACTGATTGGTGAAGAACAAGGTGCGTTTAGGAGTGTTAGTTATGGTGGGATCAAATCTTACATTCGAAAGAAGTGATGAGTAAATGTGGAGAGGAGAATTAAATTGTATTTAGGTTTTATGGATTTCAACAGGCGATATGATAGAGTTAATAGGAAGCGTTATGGCAGGTTAGTGATATATGGTGTGGTAGGCTTCTGAATGGAATCAAAGTAGGTATGATGATAGGAAGCGTGTGTAAGAATAAAATGGTGTCAAAAGTTGGTGATTGGTTAGGATTAATAAAGACCTAAGCATAGAGGTGTTCAACCTCCTTGGTAATTTAATTGTATTGGATGGTTTTTAAGAATAGAGTTAATGCAAACGAAATGTGTTAAATGTGAGAAGGAGGATGAGTGGAGGGTGCCCTACATTATATTGCAGATGATTTGGTTCTGTGTGGCGATCGAAGAGAGTTTGAGAGGATTGGTAGAGAGATTTAGCAGGGATGTAAAAGAGGGTTTGAAAGTAAACGTAGAAAGAGTAAGGTTGATGTTGTGAGTGAGGACAGTCCTCAGTGTGAAGTTATGTTAGATGGGAGCAGCTGGAACAAGTGTCTGAGTTTAAATATTTAGGTATGTGTTGGATGAGAGGAACGGATGATGCAGAGTGTCGGTAGGAAAGTTGTGATGGCAGAAGGTTGCTGGTGCAAATTAAATCGTTGGTGGAATGTCAGGGACTAAGTCTTGAGTCGCAGAGTCTTACATTGAGGGTATTGTGTTACCTGTGTATTGTATGGTAGCTGAGACTATGTCTGGAATAAGAAGTATAGATCTAAAAGTCATGTGTTCAGATGGGACAATCTTAGGGGCATTTATGTGAGAAAATAATAAAATGAGCAATATCGAAAATATAGATGATACCGTGGTTGAAGAAAGGGTAAATGACGGATAAATGAAAGTATGTGAGATGCGTGGGTCAGTGGAAAGGAATGAATGAAGTCGTTGGTAAGCGGAGTATAGTGAGATGTGTGGCGAACGACCGGCTGGGAGACGAAGGAAAAGTGGATTGAGTCTGAACGAATGTCTAAGGAGAGGAAATTGAGTTTGGCAGAGGCGAGAATAAATGTGCTAGGAGAGAATGGCGGGTTTTGTATGGGGCATGGTTGTGGCCCACCTGGGCCAAGGAATGAACCCACATTGACGATTTACCATAGCTGAGGGTCCATCCGGTCCCCATGATGCTCTAGGTGGATTCTTCTGATCTGTGACGAGCTCTCACTAATTAATGGTACAGAGGGGCGGTAAGGCTGGGCTTTTTTTCGACGTTTTGTCATGTTCTCCTACTGCTTTTTTTTCCGATGCTTCTTACGCACCTTACCCCAATCTGGGGCAAAGAGGAAGATGAAGGAATATATATATATTATATATATATAAATAATATATAATATATATATATATATAATAATATATATATATTATATATATATAAATATATATAATATATATATAATTATATATATTATATATATATATAATATATATATATATATAATATATATATATATATATTATATATATAATATATATATATATATATATATATAATCCACACCAGCCCCACACAATTCTATTTCCAAGTATTTTAAAAAAATAGTCCTCTTCCTGTATTTTATTTTGATGGGAGCCGACATAAATATCTACAACAATGGACCAGCATACATATTTATATACTGTACAATATGTAGGTTGAGTTAAATTGTATATCAATGAATTTGATGTCCAGTCAATTGCTGTCTGATTTATTCTAGACCGAATTGATAGTTGCGATTGGCTAGCATGTGGAAGTTTTAAGCTTATATTTACGATTACATTCGTAGCTACACTCAGAACATTTAAATGGCTTTAAATTTCCGTGAATAAGCATGTGTGTTTTTAAGTATCCTTTCTGATTACATTCATAACTACAGTGAGCACATTTAAAAAGCTTTACCTTTGCATGCTTAAGCGTATGCTTTTTTAATCGATCTCTTTTGTTACATTCATAGCTACAGTGAACACATTAAAAAGTTTAATATTTGTATGCTATCAAGCATGTGTATTTTTAAGCTTGATTTGTGGTTACATTCATAGTCACCTCAGCACATTTTTAAAACTCTTTTGACTTGCATGTCTGAGCATGTGCTGTTTCAAATCTACTTTGCGATTACATTCAAAGCAACTATAACTTAAATAATTTTATATTTGCGTGCTTAAGCATATGTAACCTTAAGTTTTCTTTATATAATTACATTCATAGGTGCACTCAGAACACTTAAATAATTTTATACTTGTAGTTGGCAAGCATGTGTTTTTTAAGATTCCGGTGTATTACTCATAGCACACTCAGAACATTTAAACAGTTTTATATTCCATGCTTAAGCATGTGTATTTTTAAAATTCCTTTACGATTACTTAAAAATTACACTCAGCACAATCTAAAAACCATTTACATTTTCATGATTAAGATATCGTATTTCTAGGCTATTTTAGGATTACGATTCATAGGTGCACTAAAACATTTAAAAATAACTTATTTTTGCATGAATGCGCATGTGTACATTTAGGTCTCTTGGTTACTTTCATGCTTGCACTCAGAACATTTGAATAATTTGATATTTTCGATGCCTTAAGCATGTGAATTTTCAGCTTCGTTTGTTATTACTTCATAGCTGCAACTTTCAGAACTTTAATAATTTATATTTGAATGCTTATTAAGCGTATGCTTTTTATTTATCTTACGATTACATCAAAGTTGCATCAGAACATTTAAACAAGTTTGTATTTTGATGCCTTAAGCATAGTGCCTTTTATGTGCGCTTATATGATTACTTCATGTCATTAGAACCATTTCGATAATTTTGTAGTAGGTGTGTGGTTAACAGTGGAATACAAATTGACGACCACTTTACTTTTATAATTGCATTGAGAACATTTATACTTTTTTCCTTTATGAAATATTAAGTGGTTATCTAACTCAGCTTTGCATTGAAATTTTAAACTACAAAAAGCACAATTAAATTTCTTCAATCTTTCAATCCCAATCATATTCACTGGTGTTCCTGACTTCTGAGATCCACATTTTAAAGAACCTTTCTTGCTATCGTCCCCATCATTACATGTTAACTTCTGGAAAATAAATACAACTATAAAATACATTTTGTAAACAAACGCAAAACAAAATGCATAATTAATATGATTAACAAAAATACAGATTTATTTTCAGTTTAGACTCAACAATAAATATTAACTTTATCAGATTAAACGAGAAGTTTAGAATGTAACACTGTAAATGTTCCAGGAGATAATAAATATAAGAATTATTAATCTAATTAAATTAATGAATAAAAATAAACCTCGCAACTTAGAGCAAAAAGCAATGCTAAATAATTATTAATGAAATCATTCGTAAATCATAATTAAATAACGTAAAGTCCAAATTAAAATTAATTGCAATCTTTTCTTTTAAGAGTCGCAATATGAAAAGTTACACCAATATCAAATAAGATCGTCAATAACCATAATAATTAAGCCTCTCCTTCCAGGCTCCGGGTTTGAAACCCGAAACATATTAGAACACTGCAGAAGATGGGCTTAATCCATCTCAGGAACTGCTAGGATCTTGGCTGAAATGTTTGTCCTTTTTCGGGCACAATGGTCTCTGGGAAGTAAACTAAGCTGCTGTTCTTCCGATCCAAGATGGAACAGCGCATACCAATGGATGCATGGCTGGAGAAAGGTTCGGTCTCAAGCATGCAGACTCAGGATACCTGGCGACATCTTGTTTAAATGTAGTGTTCCCGTAGAAATATACCAGCTCATCTATTCAATACTGTATGAATATTGTAAGAACTATTCACAGGGTGTACCCTGTACCCTCTTAAGAGAACCAACCATTGAGGCTCCTGTCCTCTATCAAGTCTTCTGAAACCCTAATGAATATGTCAGTGGGGCAGAAGTGGATTCAGTCATCCAATAACGCTGCATTTGGGGATGAAACACTTAACATTAAAGAGTCTGCACAAAAGCTCCATCTAACACCACTGCGCCAATTAATGTGGACAAGTGACTGGTAAAATATGGGCATGAACCTTCAGAGACGTGCAAGCTAGTCCTTGTGCCCATTGGATTTATGCAAGCGGAAAAAAGAGAGCATAACCAAGTGACTCCACTCCAGCAGCTCCTAAGAGAGATAGAGCTGGGGGCAGTGGAGGAGGTGCAAGACCTCACACTGCTCCTGGTCATGATGGGAGTAAAGTCAAGTTAGGAATAATCAACAAAGACTACCCAGGAGAACTCCTGTCATCAGTGGACCTATTGAAGGCCTTTCAGGAAGCTATCCTGAAAAGAATTGTGAATCAGATGGCTGAAATATAAGGCCATGGTTACATGCTGGCTGAAAAAAAAATATAATAAAAACCATATAATTGTTTTTTGTTGGTTTATTTTTTTTTTTTAAATTTTACAATACTTTTTTTTTTAAATTATATAGTATTTACATAATTTATATTAATGTTTTTATAAGTTTTTGAAATTATATTATTAAAAAAAATATAATAATTTTAAACAAAGACCGATTAATTGTATGTTTCTAATTTGTCTCTTTTCGGCATGCTAGTGGCTTTGCATGGTTTTATTTGGTTAATAAACAATGAGCGTTTTTTTCTTTTAAACTTACTTTTTTTAAGTGACGTGTTTTTTTTAAGTGCTTAAACATAGAACAATTTTTTTTTAATGCGTTTTGTGTATATTTAGGTATTTTTTGTTGCTCTCTCTAGGTTATTTAAGTATGTAATTTAATTAATTAAAGCGGAATTATTCTAGTACAGTGTGGGGACATTAAGGCTTTAAGAGAAGGAAGGTCTTGCCCTCAAGTGTAGTTTCAATCAAGGATAAGAGATTGAGATTCATTGAAGATAGTTTTATTATCTATGGGTAGGTTAGAGGAGCTTTATGCGATTGCATTAGGTTGATGCAACCTATTCATTGATATTATTCTAATATATTCATTCGTATCATCATAACACCATTCATTAAAGAATTCTTCGATCTTCGTCTAACTGTTGGTGCTCTCTCTCTCTCTCTCTCTCTCTCTCTCTCTCTCTCATCTCTCTTTTCTCTCTTCTCTCTCTCTCTCTGCTCTCTCTCTCTCTCTCTCATCTCTCTCTGTCTCTTCTCTCTCTCTCCTCTCTCTCTCTTCTCTCTCTCTCTTCTCTCTCTCTGCTCTCTCTCTCTCTTCTCAGCTCTCTCTCTCCACTTCTCTCTTCTCTCTCTCTGTCTCTCTCTTTGTGCTCTCTCTCTCTCTCTCTCTCTCTCTCTCTCTCTCTCTCTCTCTCTCTCTCTCTCTCTCTCTCTCTCCTCTCTCTCTCTCTCTCTCTCTCTTCTCTCTCTCTCTCTCTCTCCGTCTCCTCTCCTCTCTCTCTCCTCTCTCTCTCTTCTCTTCTCTCTCTCTCTCTCCTCTCGTCTCTCTCTCTCTCTCTCTCTCTCTCTCTCTCTCTCTCTCTCTCTCTCTCTCTCTCTCTCTCTCTCTCTCTCTCTCTCTCACTTTCACAGCACACACACATCTCTCTCTCTCCTCTCTCTCTCTCTCTCTCTCTCTCTTTCTCTCTTTCTCTCTTTCTCTCTCTTCTCCTCCTCTCTCTCTCGTCTCTCACTTGACCTACGTCTCTCTCTCCTCTCTCTCTCTCTCTCTCTCTTCTCTCTCTCTCTCTCTCTCTGCTTCTCTCTCCTCTCTCTCCTCTCTCTCTCTCTTCTCTCTCTCTTCTCTCTCTTCTCTCTCTCTCCTCTCTCCTCCTCTCTCTTCTCTCTCTCTCTCTCTCTTCTTCTCTCTCTCTCTCTCTTCCCTCCCTCCCTCTCTCTCCTTCTCTCTCGTCTCCTCTCTTTCTCTCTTCATCTCTCTCTCTCTCTCTCATCTCTATCATCTCTCTCTCTCTCTCTCTCATCTCTCTCTTCTCTCCTATGTTTCTTCTTTGTGATAATTTAGTTAGAATAGTTAACTTAACTTTCATAAAGATATTTTTTCACTTTTCTCAAAGACATAATTTGGGAAATATTTATATATACATGTATATATATATATATATATATATACTATATAAATATAATATATATATTAATATATATATATATAATATATATATATTATAATATATATAATATTATATTTATATATATATTAATTATATTATATATATATATTATATATATATATATATATATATAATATATATATTTTAATAAATATTTAAATATTATATATTATATATTATAATATATATATATATAATATATACCATATATATATAATAGCTCTTATCCCGAGGTAATTGGTCAGGGAAAGTATTTGTACGGTATGGTTTCTGACCAAGTGGAAGGTGCAGGAATATTTAAGGGCCGATAGCAGGCCTACTTCAGCCAAGCGCGACGTGTCGGAATGACTTGCCACGTAGGGCGCGTGGGTTCGTATCCTAGTATGCCGCTTTTTCCCCAATGCGAGAAGCTGAGAAAGAGGCGATTGTTGTTTGTGAATAGGACTGTTCTGTTTTGTGTTGGCGGCGATTAAGAGGCTATGTGGTAATAATAAATAAATAAAAAAAAAAAAAAAAAAAAAAATATAAAAAAATATAATATATAGATATATATATATTTATATATATATATATATATATAATATATTATATAATATATTATATATTTATATATATTATTTATAATTAAAAATAATTTAATATTAATAATATATATATTATATATATACCCTTAAACATAATTTTCCCCTAATATACCGAGGAAAAGTCAAAATAAAAAAATATATACACAGCATTATGAGGCCCATATTACATATGGACAATGAAGCCTGGACACAAACACAAAAGCTAAAAAGTAAAGGTACTAGGGCATGCGAATGAACTTCCCGTAGATTTGAATATTGGGGGTGACAAGATGAAATAGGAGGAGAATAGGAGGAGGAATGATGACGTGAGGGGCGGTGTTGGGAGTGGAGAATATATTGGAACTGGTGGAGAGAGGACAGTTGAGATGTTCGGAATATGAGGAGAATGGACGGAAGCAAATAGGTGTGCGAAAAGGTGTGGGGCGAAAGGTATTATATGGCAGCCGGAGGGAAAGGAGAGGAAGTGGGGGGCGAGAATGTGGCTTGGAAAGAGGGATGGTGTTGATGAAGGCGGCTGGAAGAGGAGGGGGATGACTATGGAGGAGGGGGAGGTGGAGGAGGAGGAGGAGATGTATGATGATCGACTGCGATGGAGGAGCTTCGTGCAGGAACACACCTGACAGGTGCATACGCCTACAGGAGGATAGTGGTTGAAAGAGAAATGGAGAAAAGAAAAAAGATATATAATATACTATTATATATTATATATATATATATATACTACCGTATATATATATTATTATATATATATAATATATTTTATATATATTATATATATATATTATATATATATATATATATATATAATATATATATATATATATATATATATATATAATATAATATATTATATATAATATAATAATATAATAATATATAATATAATAATAATAAAAATAATGCGAACAATGATTGTCCTTTTGGCATAAACGAAATATAACTTAGATGAAATTTATTGGCATACACATTGTAACAACATAATTAAGGTTAAAACAATTTTTTAAAAATTTATTTTCCATGAGTGAATGGTATGGAATTAAAATCGGATTGCAATGAGTCTTTTTACGCTTTCATCTCAAGAAGCTCTTCCAGCTGCCTTTAATTTTAAAGATAACCCAACTCTGGAAAATGATGCTGAAAACTTATTTCGAAGAATCCCGGTACTGAATTTTTAAAAATGTTTCTGAGTAATGACATGGGCAGTTATGTGGTTGAAAAGTTTCGTCGTTTAGAATTTTAATATTATGTGTGCTTCGAAAAACACTTTGGGAAAACACAAACAATTGATAATTTGTTATGAATTGATGTACGAAATATAGGCATTATTTAATGTAAAGTGATAAATAGGAGGTGGAGGGAGGGGGAAGAGAAAAAAAAAAAAAAGAAAAATTTATGCTTAGGGGGTATATATTTTGAGGATGTTTTTCATAATATAGTTGTTCAGTTTTTTTTAAGAACAGTAGGAAGGAAAATTTTTAAAAAATTTTAAAAGTATATTGTAAATAGACTAATTTATATTCGTCTTGCATATTGTTGATAAACTGTTGAAATAGGATATGCAATAGGTTCCAATTAATTTTCTTTTTTGCAATGGTTGGAGAATGCTGATTAGAATTTTGCATGGAATTTAATCTGTTGATAGAGTGGTGAATTGTGATCTGTTTTGGGTTTGATGAATTTTGATTATCTTTTTGTAGATCGTATGAGTGTTGATTTTTTCTTCTGGTAAAGTTTTTTGTTTCGCCTATGTATGTTTTTGGGCAATGGTTGCAAGGTATGGTGGTATTACATGTAGAGGTCAAGGGGTGGTTTTTGGGTGAATGGAGATATTTTTTGAGGGAGAGCATTGGTGGAAAAGTAAAGCCGGTAGATGCTTGGGGGTATGGTTTTTTAAGGTTTTTGTGTGTTTTTTTTAGAGGCGATTGGGAAGGTAGGAGGTGTTTTGAGGATTGTTAGTGTGGGGGGAATGGTATTGTTGTTATAGTATTTTGATCTTGCTTTTCTGTAAGCTTTGTGATGATGTATTTAGATATTGTGGTTTGGTTGAACGTATTTTTTGAAAAGATTTTTTTTTTTTTAAAGTTTGAGGGAAAAGGAGATTTCTGTGGGGACCCAAATGTTTAGATAGTGGGGGTTTTTTTTTTTTTTTTTTTTTTTTTTAACCAAGATAACCATCACTTCTCACAGGCAGAGCCTATCCAAGGAGGAGGTTGTAACTCAACTTACAACGTCCGAGCAACGGATCGAAGCCAAGCCCAAGGAGACAATAGCTCACACATTCTCCCACCCGATCAGTTGCGAACCTGGGACCTTTGGCTGTCTACGTGACGGCGTGGTTTGCTTTGGGTTGCGGCGGTGCTTACTAGAAGTCATTGTTCTAGTCGTGAGGCTATTCGGTTTGTGGTGTGGTTGGGTTGTTACGCTTTTTTTATACTAATAACTGTATATATATAAATATGTTTGTTCTGGGAATAGAATATAGGTGTGTTAATATAAAATACATAATATATGGGCATATATATACTACATAATACATTATACATAACCGTCAAATAGCATTGTACACATTCGCAACCTATATTTAATTTAACAAAAAAAGTAAAATTTAATCTCTGAAGTTGAAGATTGAATCATACTAAAATTTATTATATACTAATCATATCATTATCACTACTTCACCTATCACATCTGCAACTATGTTTTTCAAATATTTAATATTGTTATGCCTACACAATATTTTCAAAAATATATTAATATTATTTACCACTATTCTCCATAATAATTAATAATTTTCATTAAACTTAATATTAGCATACACTGTATTATTATTATCATTATCACCACAATCACTGTTATTACTATTAGTATGTTTGTTATATATATTTCACTATATGTTAATATTTTTATAGAAGTGGAATGCGAGGAGAACCAGTGTATGTAAAAGGGATTGGAGGGTGGGTTTTACGACTAGATACAGAAAAGCGTCATGGGGGAAAAAGAGGTGTTGTGCCAAAGAGGATTTAGGTGTGTACAAAAAAGGAAGTTGTGGAAGGTTGTGAGAGTATTCTATATATATGGTTAGTATTGGAAGTGATGGTAATGTTATTAATGTGGTCATTGCAGATATGTGTCGGCTATTTGGTGGTTTTGGTGTATGTCTATGTTGGTGTGGTAAGGATACGAAAATGTCATCGACATAGCGGTGCCAGTTGGAATTTTGGAGTTCAGGAAAAGGAAGAATGTGGTAGAGTTCTGTGAGTTCCATGTATATATTGCTATGAGTAGGTGACAAAGGGGGATCCTATACTGAGTCCGTTTTTTTGTAGGAAGAAGGAATTTTGGAATTGGAAAAAACTATGTTCTAAAGAGAGATGTATTAGGTTTAGTAAAAGTGGAAGAGGATATGAGAGTTGTATGTTGTTATTAAGAATGTGTTGTTCTAGCATGTTGAGGGTTGTATGGACTGGGACGCGAAGTGAATAATGAGGTGACATCAAACGCTGAAAAGTTGTTGTGTGCAAGGATTAAAATTACATATTTGTTGTAATGAAGTCTCAATGCGAATTGTGGTTTTGTGCATTTTAAGAGATATTGTTTAATCGAGAGGTTTTAAGTTGTGTTGAGAGCCCGCTGACAATTTAATAGGTGGGGCAGTTGGTGTTGGAGATGATAGGGACGGAGGGGTATGTTGGGTCTTGTGTTTTGGGTAATTCCGTAGAATTGGGGGACAGGATTTGACTATATTTGGTGCTTTTAGTGATGGTGTGGGAGGTTTTAGGAAAATCTTTGCATAGGGATTTAAGTTTTTTATTAAAAGTATTAATGGAATTGTTGAGTGGGTTACTTTGTAATTTGGTATAGGTGGTATTGTCAGATAATATATTGTTGCATTTGTCAATGTAGTCTGCAGTATTGAGAATGACTATGTTTTGCCCTTTATCAGATCTTGTTACATCACTGTTATTTTTTAATTTATTTAATGCAGAATAAATTTTTTTTGGGAGAAGCTTAATGTTTTTTGAAATGGTTTATTTATTTGTTGGAGTAGTATGCCTTTTAGTATGTCTTTATTTAATTCGGGGTTGTTGTAATGATTTGTCCAAAAGTCATAGTCATTAATGAAATTTAATAGAGGGTCAGATTGTTCTATTGCAAAGGATAGGCCGTAGCCTAGTATTATGGTTTCATCGTGGGTGAGGTTGTAATTTGATTGGTTATTAGGGATATTTGGGTTAGAGTATGTGAAGCGAAAGACCTCAGAATTCTGTTCTTTCCTCAACTTTTTTTCTTTTTTCTATTTTATAGCAATGATCTATCTATAACTGTCTCCCCTCTCCAATCTTAGGTTGATAACTCCACCACTCCTCATTACTCTCCCCAATTAGAAAGACGACTCATTCAACAGCAAATAAATAATGCTAGAAGGGTAGCCTTGAAGCAGCAAACCTCCGATCTTTCTCATACCTATAATTGCCTTAAAGAAAACATGGTTGCTTTCAATGCCTTAATAACTCAGCTACTCCATCTATCTACTTTGACTATAATCTCTTCAAACGAACCAATTAAAATATCTTCTTGGCAGGAATGTTTGTTCCTTTTTAGGAACAATGAATCCGGCAAGAAAAACATAAGCTGTCGTCCCTTCCTTCTTCATGTTGCATAAAAACGCCTTTCCAACGTATTTTTCTTTTTGCTTACAGCTTCGTTGTTTAAGAAGAGGATCACATTATGTTCTTTCTATCAGTTTCTAGGAAAATTGGTGTTCTGTGCCTTTGAAAAAAAACAACTAACTTTTGATAAACCCCCTCAACACAACCAGTTGCTGAGCCTCTGCAATAGAGATGGGGGGGGTGGGGGGTTTTTGTTCACCCCCTTGGTAGAGATTGATTATCATGATAGTGGGGTGGTTTCCCCACACATATTACTCTTCTTGATAAAAGTAGGTATGTAAGTCTAAAAGCTTGCCGACTTCCTTTAAACTTTCCTACTCTAACTAACTCCTTTCCAATCTTTCAAGCAGTCTAACTGTTGCCTCATTCTCCCTATTCTATTATTGTTTTCTATGTTATTAAAATTTACATTGCTTTTTTGAAGTTTCCAGTCATGTACCTCTTTCTTTGTGGAGAGTTCTGTGACTTGTATCTAAGTACTTAGTGCTATGCTCAATCTTACAGGCATGTACTCCACTGGTACAGTCTGGAACACTCCATTTAAAAATTGTTCTTCGTCATCTATTTTCCAAACTTCCTTTGATTTGCAATATTTAGAAGTCGTCGGATTATCGGAGCATGTCAGGCTTTAATTAGTCCTGGTTTCCAATTTTCCTTTTCAAAAATCTATGATGGAATTTGGGTAAACCTTGGCCTTTACCCCATGGAATATATATATCATATATATATATATATATATATATATATATATATATATATATATATATATATATAATAATATATATATATATATTATATATATATATATATATATATAATTATATATATATATATTATATATTATATATATATATATATATATGATAAAAGTGCCTATTCTGAAGCTATTGAAACTGCGGTTATCAGTTACTTATATATATATATATTACATATTATATATATTATATAGTATATATATAATATATATATTATATTATATTATATATATATTATATATATATATATTATATATATATATATATATTTATAGGTTATATAATACTAGTATATATATATATTATATTATATATATTATATATAATTGTAATATATATATAATATATATATAGTAATATTAGATATATATAATTAATATATATATATATATATATTATATATATATATATAATATATATTATAGGTATATATATTATTTATATATATATTATATATTATATATATATAGGTTGCGAAGATTGACATCCCTCATTTGCGGGCAACTGGGATGCCCACCCGTTCCGGAGTAAGACTCCTCCAAGAGGATAGGAACTTCTGCCACCGGGGGGAGGCAGCAAGCACTCAACTCAATTTCCCCCACCCCCTCCACCAGGAGGGTCATTGCCGATGGGCAGCCAAGCTGACGTTTTTGAACTTCGTATTTTTTATTTTTTTTTTTTACTATTGTCCTTTTTCACTCACTTATCTATGTCTTAAGTCTTCTTCTTCTGTCCGTCTCTTCTTTCTTAATAAAGCGACTACTCCTCCTTCGGGCGGGAGATGTCGAGGGAAATCGCGGGACCCCCCTAGATTATAGATTGCGCGGCTTCTGCAACAAAACGGTTGGTCCTATAAACAGTGTCCAAGTGCGAAAGTGCCTGGCAAATGGGTGAAACCAGGGCCGGTCTGTACCCTTGGAGTGCGTGCTACCTCCTCTTGTCGAACACCGTCCCTATTACAGGAAGAGTATTAACCAGGCTGAAGCACGGCTGCTGATAGTTGTTGTAACCCCGACCCCCTCTAATATTCAAGCATTGGAAACCCCTCCCTCCAAACTAATTACCCAGTTGCAAACTATCAATGGTAACTACACAGTAGTAAAGGCCAATTTCAGAGCATTTTAATTTGGCATTAACATATAAATCCCGGTCCATAGACGTGTCAATTCATTACCGTCCAAAAACACATTCAATATAGCTATCCTACAACGAAGCAAGCTCCGGTAGCTTCTCCAGTGTTAAAGGAACACGTCCCTCTTCTCCCCTGTTCTATGGTTACGACTCCATTTTTCTCCACGCCCGGGTTGTCAACATTGTGGCGTTGTTGTCTTGGATCCCTCTTCTAAAACGGATATCATTGATTCGTTGAAATGTACTAATCCCCTATTCACACACAACCCAGCTATACACCTCTACCACCATATTTCCCGACCACATTAATAATCCCCAATCCTGTTCCAATCATGCCTGAACAGGACACTTTATTTTTATGACTAGCGTCCTTCAATCTCTATATACGTACTCACCCACCACACCTACCCCCCCCAAAAACCCTTAAACACCCCCTATTCATATTATCCACATTTCCTTAACCTATTCTCGGAGGCGATTTAACGCTCACCACTCGCCTGGTTAAAGGACTACCTTCTGGACCCCCGCGGCAAACCATTCCTTAAAACAACGGATTAGAATCCTCCTTTAATATCCCTCAATTCCAAAAACCTCCCCACCCGAATTCCTCCCCAAGCAAATCCCCCACCTCTCCTGACGTCACATTCTGTCCTCCTCCTACATCACCGACTACGCTTAAATACCTGGGACACCATATGACTCTACACTCAGACACCTCCCCATTTCTTATTTCCCTAATCTCCTCGCCACATCAACACCCCCAAAAAAGATGATCACAAACGTACATCAAATACAAAAAAGGTCACACTGGCCAGCATTCACTGATCACATTATCGAAACCCATATTAAACCCACACCAATCCACATACAACATCCCTACACACCTCCATTATACAATTACATAACCTTAAATCAACACCATAATCAGCTAACCTATTACACATGACCGCAAAAGGTTCCCACAGAAAATATCCATAACCCAAACTCTCCCTGAAATTCAGCCATCTCATTAAAACAAAGAAATCATCTCCCAAAATTAGACCATATACCCACAACCACTAACCAATTATCAAATCAGCTCAATACCCAACTCACACAAACCTCATAACCACCGAACCGACAACCAATAAGGTTTTAAGAATACTTACAAATCCAAACATCTCACTCATTGATGATAAGAAAACCTGGCAAGTCATCAAAAAAACTAAATAACTCCCGAAACAACCCCCTCTCTCCCACAAATCCCCCTCCTTACCTGATAACTCCCTCTCTTCTTTTTTCTATAACAACAATCAGACCGCCTAGCAAAACATTAAATGCCAATATCTCTTGCAAACCAACCTACCCCAATAACAGGAAAACAAAAAACAACTCAGAAAAACTCCCCCCAGACCACAAACCCCCACCCCCTTTTACAACAGAAATGATAGCAGAAACTATCAAAACCCTTAAAAAATCACCAGCAGCTACAAGACCAGACTCAATCTCAAACCTACATTTAAAACACCTCGGTGAAAAAAAGCACTTCGCCTTATCACAGAAATCTTACAACAAATCCTGGCAACTCCAACTATTATACCCTCATCTGGAAACCGAAGCATTCATACTCCTCACCAACAACTCAGCTGCAAAAAAAAAAAAAACCGCTAAGCTCCCCCTCCTCTTACCGCCCAAATCCTCTCCCTCTCCTCCATCAGTAAACTGCTGGAGAAATAATAAATTAAAAAAAATTAAAAAAAAATCTCCCCTTATCATCACCCTCCAGATTTTCCAACATGGCTTAAAAGCAACCAACTCACACAACTAAGCCTTACCTCCCTCACCCAAAACATCATCAATGGCTTCAACCAATCCCAATCCCAATCCATAGATTACATTTTTCTCACAGCAAATCGACATCAACAAAGCTTTTGAACACTGTCCCCACATACATTCTTATATAAAAAATCCTTCAACCCCCTAGAAAAAAACGACAAAAAATGGCTTTCTAATTTTCTCACTAACCTTTTGCCAAAGTTCTCCACAAAAACAATCTCTCCCACTCCATTAAATTCATTACAAAAATGGCGGTCCCACAGGGCGCCAATTCTTTATCTCCATTCCTCTTTCAATCTTTTCACAGCAGACCTGCCATCCCTACCCCCACCAATCCACCAAACTTAATTCCACATGTTTTACCAGATGAAATCAGACACTCTTTCCCAACATCCAAAGTAAATATAGCCACATCTTCACACCCAAAATACTTCACAACACACATTAGAAACTTGGTTACTCACTCGCAATAGAAATGACTGCCATCCCCTCAAAAAAATCCTCCATCACCCCACAACTAACACTGACCGCCACCAACTCTTCCAACTTCATCCATAGTTTCCGAATACAATCCCCCCCTCCCCCTAAACAAAAACCCCCAAAAATATTAGGACTATACCTATGACACACGTACATGACCATTCTTCCCAACAATCGACCAAATTCAACCTCACAACATCATACCGAAACTAAACACCCTCCAAACTCTTTCCAACACAACTTCAGTTACAGGAAACACACCCCTCACACCAACTATAAACAACTCCTCAGAATAAATATAAACTATGCCTCCCCCGTATGGATACTCAGTATGCCATAAATTTCACCTTCAAAAAAAAAATTACAAATCAACACAAAACACTGGCCCTTAAGAATTATCACCTTCGGATGCACAAAACTACCCCCGCGCCATCCAACATTTACATGATGAGACTTACATCCTTCTTCCTATCTTCACCCACCTGGAGATGGTGGGGAAACCAATTCTAATCTAACAGAAAACCTAATCCAACCCACCCCATGTCACAAAAATTTCTCCCAACCTCTCCCGACCGACACAAGACTAAAACTCCCCACCCTCACTCACCAGCCAATAATTCTATAATGACATCGACACATTATTCCCCCTCTCCTAACTTCCCAATAAGTCAATGGCTCACTCAAATCCTACACAACTAAACCTAACACACCTACAAAACCCAGAACAATAACATTTACTTAAACTCCCCTCCCCAAAAATTCCCCCTAAAGAAAGAACCACTGTCAAAAAGGCAAAATCTTGACCTCTGCCCCCAGAAGCAGATAGGTCACCACCGTTTCAAAAAACTCTACAATATAAATATAATTCAAATTGACGTAATATTACCACCCCCCCACTGCACACCAGGATGTCACATTTCCCAGGACCAATTGAGCCATTCCTACCTTCTGGGGTGCTCCGCTCTCGACGCCTTCATGCCGACTACTCTATATTTTCGACAAAAAATTTAAAGTGCTTATCTCTGGAACGGTTCAAACAGATATTTTAGGAATGCAGTTTTTTTTAAATATCAGATGATAATACTTTTCTGTTTAAAATGTATAAATATCTTGATATATATAGAAAGGGGATGAGACTACGCTGCTGGGTTCAGAACCCTTTTGTGGTCTTTCAAATAAAACTTGAAAGAACAGATGGCACTTTACGAAATGATTTCCTATTAACAAAGAGAAGTATTTTGAACTTTTCTAATTCCTAAAGAAAAGTTCAGAAAACCCTGTGATTTGGCTGATGTTGGTAGAAATAAGTATTTTAAACCTACAATCCGTCTATACAGTGGCATACAAGCAGCCAGAGGACCTCCGCCATACCACTATAAATTATTACAAGTATTTAAATTAGACAAAACGTACCTTTATTTCCTCATTACTCATCTTATTGAGGAGCACCAAAGGGAACTTTGACGTAACAAGGTTGACAAGGAATTCATCTTCATCCGATTCGAAATTGACCTCCGAAACATTTTCAATTATTTTCTCTAATGAAGAAACTTCTCTCAGGTTTATAAATTTCTGTATAAAAGATTTTCATAATAATAATAATAATAATAATAATAATAATAATAATAATAATAATAATAATAATAATAATAATAATAATAATAATAATAATAATAAAAAACTTAATTAAAGCCTGTAGTGTGGTTAGCATGTACCTTAGTCCTTAGCTATAGTTTTTTTCTTTTGGTAGTAGACTAGGTGTATACTATGTAAGTTATTGGAAAGTCCTAGTGTTGTGTGGGTTTTGCATAAGCATGTTGTGGTGGAATAAATAAAAATGTTGTTGTTATAGGCTTAAATAAAGATGAAAGCAATACAAGTCACAGCATTTTGAATATCAAATGCTTCTACACAAATGCTCATAGCCTTAGAAATAAAAAAAATGAGCTGATTAGTTATATCATAAAGGAGAATCTAGATATTATGATTGCTATTACTGAATCCATTGGAATTAATGAACGCAATCTGTTACCGGACGTCCTTTTTAGGAATATGCAAATAGACACGACATTCCATTTTATTTATATACACAGTGTATGGAAAGAAGGAAGTGGTGTGGTGCTTTATATTAAAGGCAATATTCAATCTGTGCTAATGACTGACGTTAAAACTAATCATGATCATTGAATCTGTGGGTGGGTAGACATCCTATGGCAATAATAAAATCATACGTAGGCGGAATTTTATATAGCCTCCTGACGCAGTGTCAAGAATAGATGTGGAAATGGTGAATAGAAATCGAGACAGCAGCCAAAGAATAATAAAAGAAAAAAGTGAAATAATAGAGAGGTTTTTAAATTTTCCTGGCATTTCAGTGGGATTCCTTGTCGAATGAAGATCATAGAAAGTTCTGTATTTATAAATTGTATACTAGACAATTTTTTTGAGCCAGGTGGTCCATGACCTACAAAACACGCAGCATTGTATTAACTAATGATAAAAGTATAGTTAATCGAGGTTAGAGTTGAGGAATTTTTTTTAGCGAATTAAGTGACCATAAAATATAATTGATTTTAAAAATGAATGTGATATCTAGGCCCAAATTGCAAGTTAATAAGGAAAAGACATTAGATTTCCGAAATGGTGATTTTACCAAATTTCGAGACATGCCTAGGATAAGGAGTTTAAAGACTAAAATTGTTTAATAATGTGGGAATAACTTAAAGCAAATTTTGATGAATATCAGGCTGTTTTTTAAAGATAGACCGATTAGGGTGGTGAAAGAGAAAAACGCTATTTCGTGGAATAGAGAATAAGAAGAGAAAATCGGATTCGAAAAGCATAAGAGTTTTAACCAATAATTCAAGAGTGGTAATAGGGAGGTAAATTTAGAAGAAATTATCATAGGAAAAATAGAAATGAACTTAATCGGTCAATAATAAAGGCAGAATTTAATTTAGCAAGGAATAGTAATAAGGAACTGAAGAAGTTTTTTTTTAAAGCTTTTATAAATTTAAAAGTAGGAATAGGACAATTGGTCCAATTAAAATTGATGAAAATTTAGTGAGTTAAGATAAGGAATTGGTTAACATTTTCAAGGCTTATTTTGTATCAATGTTAACTGAGGAACGATTAGATAATAGTTTGGAGCCTAAAGAGTTCTGGTATGCACGTAATAAATAGACTTGCGGAATTGGAATTTGAGGTAAAATATTAAATATTTACTAGACCATATTGACCCAAATAAAGCTTCAGGTCCAGATGATATACAATGGTAGAATTCTGAAGGAGGGTAGTAAAGCAGCATTGCAAAAGGACACCTGTTATTGTTTCATTTTAAGCAAATCTTAATATACATTTGGTGAGGTAACCAGAGGACTGGAAAACAGCTTATGTTGTGCCTATTTATAAGAAAGGTAGTAAGAAAGATTTGGGAAATTATAGGCCAGTTAGCCCTGGTTATAAAATTGCTGAAAGGTCACATAGAGAACTATTTGGAAGAAACAAGATATTGTATGACTCCAAGCATGATTTTAGAAAAGGTAGATCATTTTGGACAATCCTTAGAATTTATGGAATACATTATTAACTGCATTGATTGAAGAGGTCCAATTGTTATTATATATTTAGCTTTCAGCAAAGCCCTTGATTACAAAAGTTATTTTGCAATGTGGCTATAGTGGATAAGTGGTTAGCATGGGCTTGGATTTTAAAAGAGTGGTTGTGATATAAAAGATAGTGTGCACTACTAAATGGCAATAAGTCATCATGGGAAATAGTGAAGAGTGGTGTCCCACAGGGTTCAGTGCTGGGATGGCTTATTGTTCCTCATATATATACCGGTATATAAATGATATAGACCAGGGACTTAAATGTAAGGTTTCTAAGTTTGCAGATCATACCAAAGTGGTTACCTCTTAAAAGTTTATTTGGTAAAAAAAAACAATTTGATCCTACCAAGTAGTAAGAAAAGAAAACACTTAGAATTTTAATTAATGTGGCATTTGAGTTGTGTGTTTTCGATGATTATGTTTTAAATACTGTTTGGAAGATTAGGTAAGGTTTTAAAAGTCATGATCAAAAACAACCCATGTTTTTATGTCTCACTTATAATAAAGTTAACAAGAATGATCAGAGGAATATGAAAATAATTTTAACTACCAATAAGTAAGTAAATGAATATTCGTATGCATTTGGGAATTTTTTTTTTTTTTTTTTTTAAATCTATAAAAATAAGCCATAAAACATTAAGACCTTTAAATGTATTATTCTTACCCGATTTTCATTTAATCTAAAACTTTTCCCAAAAATTTGGTCATTTGCTGCATCTTCTCTCAATAATTCAAGTCTCGCGCACTTCTATAATCATGTGGCAATTCGCTGAATCTTTCCCTCAAGTATCCCAAAAGGTTCGTCATTTTAACTCATCAATTCTCATTTGTTTTGACATTGTTGGATAAGTAACCAATTCTCTCCTGTTAAAATTAATTTGGCAAAGGTTTGAAGAAAGATAAATAATATAATAATACATATAATAATATAATAATAATAAAAGAAAATAATAATAATAATGATTATACCTAATAAAGTTCCACTAATAATAATTGGCAATATATATCTATGTTTTAACTGCTCCATCTATAAAAAATAATAGTTTTATCAAATTTTTCTTGAAATTTTTTGAAATAGTCGTAAGAATTATTTTCATGTTATCAGCCTTCATATCCACGAAGAAAATAATCAATTTCACTTTCAAGAGGAGAGTGTTTTTAAACCTATGAATCAACCCTATTAGAGAGATTATTATTATTATTAGAATTAGTATTAGCATTAGTATTATTGCAATCATGATTAAAATTGTAATTTTAATAATGGAAGTTAAAATTATGGTTAAAATGTTAATTGTGGTTATTATTATTATTATTATTATTATTATTATTATTATTATTATTATATTATATTATTATTATTATTACGTTGAAGCTACTGTTTGTAATATTGCTATTAATTATTATTAATTATTATTATATTATTATTATTATTATTATTATTATAAATTTTGTGATTGTTGTAGTTACCCTCAAAATTATGTAACATAATCATTGTGTGTTAAAACATAACTTATAGTTATTATTTTGAAAATGATATCCATAATGCATGATTAATATTCCTACTATTATTGTTATTGTCATTATTATTATTATTATGTATACTACTATTAGTATCAATATGTGGTATGGTACTTTTAATACAATTAATATTGCTATCAGAAAGAAAGAGGCATTATAAAAATATATCTTTTTATCAGTAACAATTATGAAATATCAGAAAGGCAGGTATTATATTTGGTCAGAAAATAGGACACAACACTGGACGTTGCAATTACGTAGACCCATTTCAGATACTAGGGAAATTACTTCCTGTTTTATATAATTTACTGGTTATATTAAAATTGCGAAATATTAGAACTATATATATAAAACTAATTGTTTGATAATGCTATAATGTTATTAATGATTAATGTAATTCCTCTCAATTTTGGATAAAACAAAAGAAAAAAAAATTGAAATTTGAATTCATTTGTAATTTCATTTTAATTTCGATTTAATCATTTAATGAGTGAATAATAATTCTTAAGTCTCTTTCAGAAAATATTGAAAGTTAATAACTAATAATTTTTCATACCCGAATTTCTTCTGATTGTGAAAACACGGTGTTTCTAATTTATAATGACTTACTTTTCTTTTTTTCTTCCTTCGAAATACTTCTTTTCGAGGTTCATGTATCACTGTACTCTCTTAGAGAGAGGTCATGAAAGGATTTAACTGAGTAAAATGTTTGGACTGATTAGGTATACACGTACGGAGAATGATAATGTCTGAAAAGGATGCAGCTGCGGGACGGTATGAGTTACGTTAGACAGTTGTTGTTTTGCAGTCACGAAATCTTAAAAAGATAGATAGTCGTGTTGAATGTGTCTATTTCAATGGGTATTTGTCGATTCGTACAGTATTGAAATTCTAGTTTTTCTCTAGAACTAGGGCTCACGGGTTAACTCCATTCTCATGGCGGCCAGTTTACTATAAAAAACAAAATTATGTTTTTATGTCTTACTGAAGATGCAACATGCAAGCTATTACCTAGACCACAATCAAATCGACACAAAATCATCAAAAGAATTTAAAAGTTTTATTTTTGCTGCTTTTGGAGGAAAAAAAAATATTAAGTTTTAAAAGATCTAACTAAATTTATTACTTTAATTCATACACATTTTTATAAATTAAAATTATTTCCTTTTTTCAATTGTTTATTTTCCTCTTAACTAATTGGGTTATTTTTTTAATTTTATAAACTATGCACTTGTGCAACATCTAAAACAAGCATAAAATGTGATTATTTAGGAAAGAATATCCACCGACCAATTTCCCGTTCAAATTCTTACTGATTTTGGAAGCTCAGTCACACTACTTTCCGTAATATATTTTTAAAAAATTAATAGTATTAATGGAGATGTAGGTCTAATTTACATTATTATTACTGTCCCACTCCTTATATATATAAATATATATCATATAGTCTTATATATATAATAATATATATATTATCATGACTATATATATATATATATAGTATATGATATAATTAATTATATATATATTATATGTAATACTATATATATATATTATAGTAGTATACTATAGTATAATATAATATTATATATTTTATATTAGATATAATTAATATATATATATAAGTATATATATATATATATATAACCTGTATA
>JABUQX010021484.1:5000-10000 GCA_015478945.1 Trachelipus rathkii
AATAATGCGAATCTAGTAAATTAGCACCTAAATCCGAAATTTAATTTACCTGCGGGATTTCCACAGAAACGGGAAATAGCTCGTGAAAATGGAAGGCATCAAATATTTCTACTAAGCCGAATTTATATCTTGAGAGGCCACAGCAAACATAGTACAATTACTGATATAAGCGGTCAATATAACGGAAGTAGGTATTTGTACCCTCTCGCATAGGTAAACTTAAGGAATGATCCACTATTAAGAAAACAGGAACCTTTGAAACTCTTTGTAATATCTGTCTTTAAAAAACACGATAATCAGGACTAATTTAATACCTGGTACTGAATTTTATTTTTTGACATGATGGTAAGCAACGAGCGGATAAACAAAGTTTTATCTATCTTAATGCATTGCTGGAAACACAAATTACAATTTTTTATGCTAAGGAGGGTCATATATTCACATCCACAAATGGCCTTATTGTGGTATTCGAACTAGATCTACTACTGCACACTTATTTTCAGGCCCACAAAAAGCGCAGCAATAGTTTAAAGTATAGATGGAACTTTTAATGCTGACAACTTCACGTTTATACAAAGATTTTCTGCTTTTATTTTCTTGCATACTGCTTTTATTTCTCTTCGCATCAGTCGACTCAGGTACTTATTCAGAATGTTGGTGTAGTCTAATTTCTTCAAAGTCCAAATTACTCGTTTTTGAAATGCGAGACTAAATCTTTGCATTTTATATCAAACTTTGTACTATAAATTAATATTTTGGCCATTTTCCAATTTGCCGCTACAGAGCGACTTCGCCTTCATTTTAAAATGACCGACAGAATTTAATCGGACGCGGTTTTCATTCAATACCAAAGTTAATAGCACCTACGTCAGTCGCGGAATATAGTAAAATTCTCAGACGATTAGCTTCATTGCCATCGGGAATCAGTGCGCGAGTACAGCATACACTAATTGAAACCTGCTCTTCTTACCTTACAACTCAATTCCTCATCATTGGAGCGAATATTATTCGCAAGTAAATATTTTAATAACGCATTTTGATTTTCGGTAATTAGCTCCATCGTGATATTAAAAGTACTCAAAATAGCGAGTTCCCTCAATTCCCTAGCATTATAATTTTGTACATCATTAGCATGATTTATCTTATATACAAACGCCCGTGAACACGTACAGATACGCACATGCTTTCCCGCTAAAATTGCGCCATATTTCTTGAATAATTTCGTTAACCCCAATAAAAGCTTATTTACTGGCAAATATCTTTTTTCTGTTGTATTAAAAGACCCACTATAAAAAGCAAAAGGAGTCCCATTCTCATCGTCAGACATAATTACCGTATTAAAAGCTTTATTATTTGCATAAATGTACACTTTGAGAGGCGCATCGACTGCTGGGAACCTGAGTCGTGAGGCGTGACGAATCGCTTGCTTTATATCTACAAAAGACTTCTCAGCCTCAGGCGACCACGTGACTTTTTTATTAGAACTATTTTTTCCCTTTAAATAATTATACAAAGGCAACGTTAAATTTGTAAAACACGGTATATTTTGGCGGTAAAATGAAATTCTCAACAAATGAACGCACTTCTTTTATGGTTAAAGGGCGAGGAATATTAATTATTTCCTTAACTTTTTCAGATAATGGCGCAAGCCCTTCTTCCGTTCAGAGTCAAACCCAAATTACTTAACCATTTTACCCAAATTACGCATTTTTTTTTATTTAAACAAATTTAAAATAATTTGGTCTCTAAAATACTTGTTTAAGTACCACCAACGTGTCTGAGAAATCTGTCCCTATCAAAATAATTCGTTCTAATACACGTGTTACACCGGGATCCTTGAGTAAATATCGTGAAAAATTCTCATGAAACAGGAACTCGAATTTTTAAATCCCATCGGTAATTGTCTAAAAGAAAAATTTCCGAGCATTGTACTAATACTAAAATATTGTTGATCGGCTTCTGCTAAAGGCAGGAGATAGTACGCGTTCGTGACGTCAAGTTTACTTAATACCTTTGTCCCATGAAGCCCACTAAATATATCATTTATATTCGGCATAGCAAATACATCATTTTTCGCCACGGAATTAAGCTTTCTAAAATCACACACGATTCGTACCCCTCCCCCACTTTTTTCTAACACGCTGATGGGAAAACTCCATTGAGATGGTGCTCTCTTTAAAACTTTCGCTTTTACTAAATTTAATAGCTCCCTCTTTGTTTGTTCGAATAATTTATGAGGAATACGACGAGGTTTAAGTTTTATGGGAGCTCCGCTTATATTAGTTTTATAAGGAAAAAGTGAAGCTAATTCCTTCAAGATAGCAGTTGGAACGCGGGTCTCCTCTCCCCCACGTAAAGCACAAGTATCCCCCCCCCATTTCTATTCTTAAGTTTCGACTCAGCGTTCCCCCCTCCCCCAAATTCTCTGAACAAATCATCCCAAGCTTTAAGCTGCTCTTCCCGAACCTTAAAATTTTCCGGTAAATATGCATTTATAAATAAATGTTTAAATTCAACTACCAGATTATTAACTATAGGTATATCACTAAAAAGTTCATTAGTAGCTACAGAAGAAGAAAATTGAGAGAGAGTATGAATAAAAGCCTTATCTCTACAAATCGTGTTATTACATAAATTTATACCTTCTTTGCTCTGAGTATCCGTTAACACATCTGTCTCAAAATTAATATTAAACGAAAATTTTTTTAAAAACGGCATTCCTAATATACAAATGGGTAATTTAGTAGTTAGAAATTCTACATCATAAGTTCTCTTTAACCCAAAATCAATTGTAACAATTTCGCGCGAGTATATGTCAATTACGGTATCATTTGCTGCTTTAATTTGACCAATAATCGATACATTCTGGTCTCCATCCATAGGGAGTAAATTGATCTCACTACCTGAGTCGATAATAAAGACTCTTTTTGATATTTTATCAACAATTGTATAAAGTTTATAATTTCTTACATTATTTAATACAGACAAATTATTTATGACCTGATTTTCTCCAGTCGGAGCATCCGTAATTAATATATTTTGTGAGCCGCTATAAGCCAGCGTGGGTATCGTATGGGTCACATCGATACTCTTGTCAATAGTCGGAATACTCAGAGCTTCATTGGAAGAAGGATGACCTTCTTGTACATGCCAGTGAGCACCTTGCTCGTTACTCTTAAATGTACTCAAAGCTACCGATTATTATTATTATTATTATAAATTAATCATTATTATATTATTATTATTATTATTTTATTATTATTATTATATTATATTATATTATTTATTATTATATTATTGTATTATTATTATTATTATATTATTAGTATTATTATTATTATACCCATTAGAATAACCCAAACATACCATTATTATTCAGATTAAGATTATATATTAAAACTACTATTAGACGCATGCAATATTACCTATAGCAGAATTCCCCATAATTAAAATACGGACCATTTTCATTTAAAAAATATTCACTCCCCCCCTTTAACCCTGTGCGAGGGGTGTTCTGACGCGTTGTCCCGCCTTCAGTTGGGGTTTGACTCATGGGCGCTGACTTTCTCCATTGCGGAATACAAAGAATACATTAGACAAAATTTCGAATGACAGGTATAACGTTCTATGTTAAGATCTGCGATGTGGTTTACATAACTCTCATAACAACTCGGCATACATGTTGCCTTGTTTACGCTTCTCTAGGAGCGATGTCTTCTATTCTTGAAAGGATGGTGTCTTGCTGAAAAATACGAGGTCGGTTTGGCAGCAGCCTCACTCAGCTGGCCTGCGACCTTGGTGAGGACTTGAGAAGTTCTTTCATCTCTCGAAAGAACTCTTTGTTTACTCTAGCCTCTTCTGAAACCGGGGAATTGTTGTTGTTGTTTGTATTTCGACTCTCCTCATGTGATCCTCTCTCGTGTGTTGGGAACTGTTCTCCTTGAAGATGATTCACGGCCCCCCAATATTCTCTCCCCCTTCTCTCGTGGGGGGTTTCGTAGTATTCCTATAAATGTTTTTATATAAGTTATCTGCTACTTTTGTAATTTTTTCTAGACTGCTATCGTCTGCCAGAGTCATTAAACTTTCTTGTATGCGAGATGGAAGCTCGTTAATAAACAATTCATGAACAAAAGGAGCACTGTTTTCCGCAAGCAGATCAAATCCTATTCTTCCCATAACATCACGGACTCTTGCCAAATAAACTGAAGGGAGTTCTTCTTTTTTTCTTCCTTTTTTGAAAATCTCACTGATTTGACTTCTCAAATTTGGGGCGTAAGCTTCCTCGATCGAGGCAATTAACTTTTGAAAGCAATCTCCCCCCAATGGAAATCTGATAGGTCGCTACGATTCATGGAGGAAGGATGAAGCCAATATTCTTACGCTTCCTTTGATCGTCCACTCCATTAAACTTGTGAGAAAACGGTATCGTTGTGTGAACCAATCATATATTACGCAAAATCTAACTTTGAATGGCGCCAATAGGCAGACTGGTCTTTGGAGTCCCCCCCCAACGAGGGGGAGACTGTGGGGGTAACAGATCTTGCTCGTAGCGGGGTATGAAGGTCCTGACTTCCTTCCCCATCGGAGTTCGAATTTTCTTCTCTTCTAATTGGAGATTTGGGGGACGAGGGGGGAACAGCAGCTGCTTTTACTGTAGTACTTGACTTTCCCCTACCCCTCCCGGTCTTAAACCGGAAGATCTCTTTTTATGGCTGGGCATTCTTAAAGGCCCTTCTGCCGTCAATTTACTTTTTTTTTTTTTTTTTTTTTTTTTTTTGCCGTGATATTATTTGAAATAATGGGAGCTCTTTTTCACAAGACTAGCGACTTTTAAAATAACGGGATTCTTCACGCTAATCGTTATGTAATAAAGTTTATGAGAGCTATGTACCAACGCACTAAGACTTTATTTTGTTACCAAAAAATTTTTCACAGTATATGGGTCACTTCACTTAGCACTATATTTGTTTATTGGCACTTTTCACTTTGACAATCAC
>JABUQX010021484.1:12500-20000 GCA_015478945.1 Trachelipus rathkii
TAAAGATTGATAATAACAGTAATAGATTATTAATAAAAAACAGATAAATGTAATATTTCACAAACTAAAAATACAAAACCAAGTAATAACTAAATAATAATAATAATAATAATAATATAATAATAATAATAATAATAATAATATATATAATAATAATAATAATAATAAGAATGAATAAATAACAAATAATAATAATCAATAAAAATAATAATAAATAATTAATAATAACTAAAATAATAATAATAATAATAATAAATAATTAATAATAATAAATAATAATAATAATAAAATAATAATAAAATATAATAATAATATATAATAATAAAAAATAATTATAATAAAAATAAATATATAATTATTAAATATATAATAGAAATAATTATAATATAATAATAATAATTAATTAAATAAAAAATAATAATGAAATAATAGAATAATAATAATTAATAAATAATAAAATATAATAATAATAATATAATAAATAATAATAATAAAAACCATCCAAAGATAATAATAACAGAACAAGTATTGAGAAGCCAACATATTCTTTTATGAGTCCATCAATAAAATATAATACAAAGAAATATTACCATCAGAAACAAAATAATGACTTTCAATAGAACATGAAAAAAGATATTAATATAGAAAATAAATAATTAATAATTTAAAAAAATTAATAATGCTGTAATTAAAATAAAAACAATAATAAATAATATTTCAGAAGAATTAATAGATAACTAAGAAAATAATAATAATCAAATAATAAGAAATAACAATAATAATAAATAATTAATAATAATAATACTAAAAATTGTAATAATAATGATATGATAATAATAATAATAATAATAATAATAATAATAAAAATAAAAAAGTAATCAAAACAGTACTACATATTCAAATAGTCTCATAATTCAAAACCAAGAAAAACAAAAAAAAAATAATAATAATAATAAATAATAATAATAATAATTGACCAGATTAATAAAAGTTTTAATAATAAAAAGTTAATAAAAAAAAATTACTTATTTATGCAGCTGTTTTTACTTTACATGTAAATGGCAATATGGTAATAGTAAAAGTTCTTGCATATATAGCTTTTTTTGAGTTTACTTGTAAAACTTTTAAGAGATCTTTAATTTTTTAAATCTTACGGTAAATCGTTTATAGACTTTAGCACATTATACAAACTGCTTGATCAGCTTTTCTAACTATAGAAAAGGAGATTGACGGTGAGCACTTATTCTTAAAATTATATACTACTTTGAATTTGGTTATTTCGAAAGTTAATATTAGAAGTTACCATGCCTTATTAGTAACTTTCAAGTGTGACCCATATAAAAATGTGGATAAATTGTAACATGCAGATCAAATTGTAACATTATAGATAGCATTGTAAAGGCGATTTCAACCACATTGTAACTTTGTTTAAGTATGGGCCTTAACAAGTCGGGAGATGAAAAGCGTTTTTGCATCAAAATAAACCGAATAATAGTGATTTGATAGCTATGCCGTAGACTGGAAGACAATATAATAGATGTGGGCGTATATGTGCATAGTATATCTTCTCAATATAATATAACGGAATGAAATTTTTTCAATTGACTTAGTATATAACACTATATTTCGCTAGTTTACTCACTAGCTGAGATGTATATGTTCTTTGCAATTCAAGTTTTTCATCTAAACGTTACCCAAGTATTTTAGCATTGTGACTCTTTTCAAGTTCAACGCTTTATTTTATGTTTTGATTGGATCAGCTATAGTTTTGTTGACTTATTAGGATGTATGACGTTTTTTGCCAGTTTTGGTGAAAGTTTATTAGAATCTATCCCATGTTGTGATCTTATTTGAAGACGTCTTGCTGCTTTATGACAGTGTACCTGATTTTTATCATTTATTAATACTAATATATTATCAGCAAATGAGACCATGAAAGAGTCGTGTGAATTAAATATATCATTGGTATACAATGTAAATAATAATGGGCCAAGAATAGATCCTTGTGGAACACAGCAAGTTGTTTGTAGTGGTTCCGAGCATGTTTCACCTATTTTCACATACCGAGATCTTCCACTTAGGTATGATTTAAACCATTGTAGTGTGTTTCCCTTTATTCCCATCTTATTCATTTTGCTAAGTAGTATATCATGATCTATTGTATCAAAAGCTTTTGTAAGATCTAATAATATAAGTGCAGTTGAATTTTTATGTTCTATATTTTCATATATTTTTTTCAGCCAAACAAACAAGGGCTTCAGTTGTTAATCTGTTCTTTCTAAAATCAAATTGAAAGTCATTAATAATATTATTCATATTAAGATAATTTATTATTCGAATTAATACTAGTTTTTTGAGTATTTTGCTAATTGTATGTGTAATTGAAATCGGTCTATAGTTTTTAGGATCAGTTTTATCACCCTTTTTATGTGCAGGTGTGACACGTGAGACTTTTAAGATTTCTGGGAAAATTCCCTTGGTAAATGAGATGTTAATGAGATCTTTTAGGGGCGAGGCAATTATGTCAGCTATGATTTTGTAAATGTAGTTGGGAATGGTGAGTATCACATTCCTTATTTTGTAGTTGTTCAGTAATGATCGCTTGACTTCTGAGACTGTAACATTTTCAAATGAAAAGAGAGAACTGTAGTCTCACAAATAGGTTTCAAATGAGGTATGCCTAAGCGGCATGTTTGATACATTTAGTTTGCCATTATTTACGAAGTAATTGTTAAGTTCATCGGCAATTTCTTTTTGTTGTTTTAATATTTCTCCGTTTTTGTTTATTTCATTTATTTTGCTTTTTTTTGAATTACTTTTGTTGACTAGATCATTAATTAATCCCCAAGTTGATTTTGGGTCTTCATATACATTTATAAATTCACTATTGTAATATTTCTTTTTTTGCTTTCTTCAAAACAATTTTTAATTGTTTCTCATACTTATTATAAAATTGAAATGTTATACCTCCTTTATAATTTCTGTAGAGTTTATGTTTTTGACCTATTGAGTTTCTTATACCTTGTGTTATCCATGGATTTTTAATCCTCTTTGATCCTAATGTTTTGGTTTTTAAAGGAAATGAATCATTATAACATGTATTTAAAGAGTTTATAAAGAAGGTAAGTTTCGAATGGATGTCAATCTGGTCATTCTGTATGTATGAAAAGTCAACCTCATTTAACTTACTTATAAAAGTACGTCTGCAATTTTCATCGTCCTGCCTATAATTTATGGTAGTAAGTGTTCGTGTTTTATTAATGTAAAATTTTACAATACAGGGGTAATGATCCGTCATATCTGTTTTTATTACAAAAGATTTGATATCAGCTTCTAGGTTACTCCAAACATGATCAATTAGCGTTGGGTTTCTGTCGTCATTGTTATTAGGGCGGGTAGGCACCGTTATGTAGTTGATCAGGCCGTTTGACATCATTATATTTGATAGCGCGTTGCTGCCTAGCGAAGGGCTATTATTACCTACATCAATGTTGAAGTCACCAGCAATTACTACCTTCGTGTTATGCAAGTATGTTTGGATTGTATATTCAAGTGAGTTAATGAATTCAATTCTCGACGCATTAGGGGGTCGGTATAATCCCACTATCACTACATTGAAGGATTTGTTTTCAATTCGAACTGCCAGGATTTCAATAGTTTCGTCAATTTTAGAAAATATTATTTTTGGGTTATCACATATATCATTTTTTATGAAAATAGAGACTCCCCCCCCTCTCTTGTTTTTTGGTCTAACAATATGAAATCCATTATATCCTTTTAACAAATGCACTTCTTTATTGTGTTCATTAAGGAAAGTCTCGCTCAACACCACGCAATCAAGATTAATATTTTGATAATCCAGAAAATTTAGGAAATCATCATAATGTTTTTGGAGGCTTCTTACATTAAAATGTAATAATGCGAAATTACTTAGTTCGTCTGTGTTATTATTAGCATTTTCTATATCACATTCTGGGGGGTGTATTCATATTGTGGTGGAATTAGTTAGAAAGAAGTTTCGTCCCAATCCTATCTTATTATGATAATAGTTAATAATAATAATAATAATAAACTTAATAATAAAATAATAATAATAATAATAATTAATAATAATAATCAATAAGAATATTAATAAAAATAATAATAATAATAATATATAATATAATAAGAAAATAATAATAATAATAATAATAATAATAATAATAAAAATAAAAAATAATAAATAAATAATAATAATATTAATAATAATAATTAAATAATAATAATAAAATAATAATAATAATAATAATAATAATAATAATAATAATAATATAAATTAATAATAATAATAATTAATAATAATAATAATAATAATAATAATAATAATAATAATAATAATGGAATATTAAAATACTTAAGAGTGATTAACAAGTTAATCGACAATAGTGGGCAAATTATTTGTTACAATATTAACAGATAGATAGATAGATATTAACAGATTGAAATGCCCCAAAATGGTAATTCAATATCCATGTGCCGTGGTTTAACAAAGAGTCATACAGGTTGATTTAAGGTACTAAAGGTTCCCAATGGGTCCATAGAATTCAAGATTATAGTCACTTAATTTCATGGAGGTAATAAATAGATGTAAGAGGTAGGTAAATAGGCTTGATAAGTAGGGGATAGTAGATAGATTAGATAGAGAGATAGATAGATAGATTAGATAGATAGAAGAGATAGATAAATAGATTAGATAGGTATTATATTGTATTGCGGTAGATAGGTAGAACAACATATAACTAAATATATAGATAGATAGATAGAATAGATAGATAGATAGATAGAATAGATAGATAGATAGTAAATAGGATAGATATAATATAATATATATATATATATATATATATATATATATATATTATATATATATATATATAATATATATTAAGTATATATATAGATAGATAGATAGATAGATAGGATAGATAGATAGATAGATAATAGATAGATAGATAGATAGATAGATAGATAAGGATAGAATAAGATAGATAGATAGAAGATAATAGATAATAGAATAGATAGGATAGATAGAGTGATATTAAGATACATAGTTAGATAGATAGATAGTATATGGATAGGAGTTATATAGGTATATTGATGGGAGATAGTAGAAACAAAATATTAAACTAATATAGTTGTTCACAGATAGATCATATACATAGACCAGATAGATAGATAAATAGATAGAAGAAGATAGATAGAATAAATAGATAGTAGATAAGAAGATAGATAGATAATAGATAGATTAGATAGATAAAGATAGATATGATACATAGATAGATATATAGATAGATAGAGACATAGATAGAATAGATAGATAGATAGATAGATAGTAGATAGATAGATAGATAGAGAGAGATATATATATATCTCAGAAGGATAACTAGCTATATAGATAGATTAGACAGATAGCTCAGATAAGATAGATATATAGATAGATAGCCAAATATATCTATAGATAGATAGTTAGATAAAAAGGTGAAAAAATAGATAGATAGATAGATAGATAGATAGAGAGATAGGTGGATAGACTAGATAGAGAACATAGATAGATAGGATAGTAAGAAGATGGATAGATTAGATCGACGGGATAGATATGTGGACAGATAATAAATAATCAATAATAATAAAATAATTAATAATAATTAAGAATAATAATAATAGATAATAATATAAATATAATAATAATAATAATAATAATAATAATAATAATAATAATAATAATAATAATAATAAATAATAATATAAAATATCATCAAGATATAACTACAATATTGCCATACCATATTACTCTGATATAATTACAATCTATTTAGATTAATTAATATTGAGAGCTACCTAAAAAATTCCATTTTAGGATTACCATATATATCGAAACACTCATGATATAATTATAACAATAATATAATAATAATAATAATAATTAATTAAGAATAATAATATAATATAAATATAATAATATAATAATAATAATATAATAATAATAATAATAATAATAATAATAATAATATTGAATAATAATAATAATAATAATAATAACAAATGGTGTACAGAAAAGATTACTTATATATATATATATATATATATATATATATATATATATAATTCACATATATCATATATATATATATATATATATATATATATATATTATATATATATATATATATATATATATATATATATATATATATATTATATATATATAATAAAATATATATTAATTATATATATATATATATATATATTATATATATATATATATAATATATATATATTATATATATATATATATATGATAGATATATTATATATATATATATTATATATAAATATATTATATATATATATATATATATCCTCTTAGTCAAATCCTAATTAATGCAATAAAAAATATCAAACAAAATATGCCTAGTAAAAAAAATTTCTGAAAAAAAATAAAAGTGCAAAAGAAGCAAAGTGAATCCTTGATCAAAACATATTGAGGAAACAAATCCTCGTTGAAGATAAAATGAAAAGCAAAAATCCAAATAATGACTTGGAGCAGTTTTGAAAAGCATTATAAGTAAGGGTGTGGAAAAGCTTAATGAAAGTGAGGTTTATGATGATGGCCTAGAATTAATAATAAAAAACGTGATTTAAAGATGAACTTTAAGCTTTTAGAGGTCGGGAAGGGGTCAAGGAGTAAAAAAAGGAATAAATTATCGAGGATTCACGAAGAAGTTCTACGCAGTTCAAGGGAAAAGATTTGTGATCATCATAACTATAAAATGAATGCGAATCGTTGACTGCGATAGAAGTTTTCCGAAAAATTTGGGAAAATTTTAGCTACAATATTTTTAGAAAGTCAGGGAGAATCAAGAAATGTAAGTAAGATTCGAAATATGAAAATGGTAATCTGCTTTTCCCGTAATATGCATTTTGTATGGGACAATTTGTCCTTCAAATAAACGGAGGTCATGTAAAAATATATGCCTGCATATTTTCATGGGAAAAGAACGGCACCAAACATAGTCTGGTTAAGAACCGAGGATTCAAGATACGAATAGCCAGGAAGGGTTGAAACCAAAGTAGATATGAGAAATATAGGACAGAAGAATTTTCCCGGACCTTATCGCAAAAGTGGGAGAAAGAAAAGGGGTGAAAATAGGAGAAAATTTGCGGTCAAAAGAAATTTCAGAAGAGCAATGTTCAATTTGAGGACATGGTTTGATTTTGAACAGGGAAATTTAGAGAAATTTCCAGAAAAAGGGAAATTTAGATATTTTTTTTATCTTCATCCTTTCTATATCAAATTTTCAGCAGTAAACGTAATTGTGAGAGTTCTAAAACTCGAGTTTGAAAGTTTTTCTTTCATTTCTAATGGTTTGCCTTTTAGTGAAAATATCTCCAAAATAAATCTAACACAGATAGATGTATTCTTACGTAGAAGATTTAGGTTTGTGTCTAATATAAATAATA
>JABUQX010021484.1:35000-40000 GCA_015478945.1 Trachelipus rathkii
TTACATTAAGACAATTTAAAAAAGAAAGAAAAGTAATTTGATTTTCATTTTAAATCACTTTTATTTTCTAAGCGACAACAGTACACGACGATTTATGATTATTTCGCCTGCAGTAAATTCATTATTTCAAAAAGACGAGCTTGTAGTCGTAATAATAATGGCCGCTTCAGTCAGTGACGGCAACAAATTTAATATTATATCATTTAAACCTTTTCTAAAAAATGATAGAGTAGATAACAAGTGAAAGTAGGAAATGGGGATCATCTTCAACAAAAAATAAATAAATAAATAAATAAATAAATAAAATATGAAAAAATAAAAAATAAATAAATTGGGAAACAGTTTTGATTGAATAGACAAATTTTAAATTGAAGAACAAAATTGTCATTAAAAAAGCTCTTAATAAAGAGCAATAAAATTAGCATCTGCACAAGGGATGTAACAAAAACTCTCTTGATAAATCGCTGACCGGCTATTTTACCGATTAATCGGTAATTCATAGTATATTACAATATATATATATAATACTATATATAATATATATATATATATAACAACAACAACAACCTTATATATATACTTATACTGCTGCTGCTGCTGCTATATATATATATATATACTTTATATATGTATGTAACTTAACCTTATATATCTATATATAAATACCATTACTATTCTGCTACTGCTATTTCCCTTAACCTTAACTAGATATAGAGAGAGAGAGAGAGAGAGAGAAGCGGTTTTTTTAATGTTCTATTTATTTATTTATTTAGTTATTTATTTTTTTATTTTGCCAATAAAACGCATTAAAAAGCCGACGAAATTAAGAATAAATAGTTCTTCATATTGATAATTGATTCAGTAAATGAATTTTAAAATTTATTCATTAAATACCAAAAAGTTCTGCTCATTTCAGGTTTAAAAAAAACAATATTTAGGACTAAAAAAATTGGATTTGGATCATGATGAGCAAAGGAGAGTTCGAGCCTAAACAATCTAAATCTGATTTAAAAATCAAAACAAATGTTTTAGCAAAAAATAATGAGAATAATTAAAAAAATCATAGAACGACACTTGAAAAAAATAAATAAAAAAGTTTTTTTCCGCAAAATAAAAACGCGATTAAAAGAATAGATATTTGTTCTTTTATAACAACAACAACCACAACATATATATATATATATATATATATATATATATATATATATATATATATATATATATATAAATCTATATACAATTCTGTGTCAAATATATAACTTTATTTAAACTTATATATATATATATATATATATATATATATATATATATATATATATATATATATATATATATATTTAACCTTGAACATATATAATATATATATATATATATATATATACAACATATTTAACTATATAGATATAAATATATATATATATAGATATACTACATATATATATATATATAGAGCCCACTATTAAACCAGGAGACAATAAAATAGAATCGGGATGGTTGGTAATGCTATCTGAAAGAAATTGAGAGTTTTTTACAATTTTTCTCAATTTTCCTATTAAGTAAAAAAGATATGTAATAAAGTTTAATCTATAGCACGGTAATGTCTATAGTTATATTTACATAATATACATAAACAACTTACTCGCGCGCCTTCGGTAATAGGATGATACAGCACCAGTGCCGGCGGAATGGAGCGAGCGGTCTGCCATGCATACACGCCACCCTGCCGTGCACTTAGTCTATGGTATTGTGTTAGTTTTTATTTAACTCAATAAATATTTAATACAAAAATAATTTAACTACAAGATAAAATAATTTTGAAAATGAAAAAAAAATCTCATTTAAGACAATAAAAAGTACACAAAGTACAAATAAAAAGTGTCTTGAAAGATTTGAAAACTTTTATGAGAGAATGTACCTTGGATACGGTAGAGTTCACTTTGAATGTGCAAGTCCCTTGGGAGTGTTTAGTGACCATGGTGGAAACAAACATGTTAACAAATAACAGCAGAAAAAGAGATCCACCAGAGGTTATTGACCTCACTGATAATACACCTATTAATATGGTAGCCACTTCCCAACATCAAAATTGTTGTTGTCAAAATCAATCCACTTATAAGGTGGCATCATCAAATTTATCATCAGAGAAAAGAACAAATCAAGGGACAAATACTAAAACAACCTAATAGGGATTATAGACTGAGACATCCTGAGTGAATTCCCACTAGAACACAAAGACAAAAAGAGTGAACCCCACAAGAAGATGCTCAAATTATCCACCAAAAAAACTAATCCAGATCAGAACTGTTGTCAGTTCTGTAAGAAACCAGGACATACAGTGAGTGAGTGAGTGTCGTGCAAGACCTTTTTGTCAATATTGAGGAAAGCGCTGGACACATTCAATGACTGCTACAAGGCTAAGAACAAATTCTTACTTTTGCCTCCCTTTTCTTCTGAATGTCAATCTGTTTGTCGATGCTCTCGATTTTTCCTTGAACCTGCTTTTCTACACCAAATCTCTTTTCTACCGATTCTTTGTGATATTTAGTTGCCTCGTGGTTTTTGAAAGATTCAGTGGATTTCTTAAAGCTTGAATACAGTCTCGAGACAAAAAACACCCAATTTCTGGTGTTTTCCTTTACCTTCTCCTTTTGTTTCCAAAAACAATACACAATTTGAGTAATAAACTCCAACGTATTTATCAGAGTAAGCTAACCACTTAATATCATCAAGCCCCTTTCTTTGAAAATATCTTTTCCGACATTTGCCTTCCTGAGCAGGAAATATATATTTTGAATCTGGTTTCCAGAGATATTTTAATATATCCACTTTTTCCTTATTGCTAAATACGGTACCTATGAAATTGCCAATGTCGTTGAGATGAACAATCCTTTCTGTATTTCTTGATTGCGCCTGACTTATGGGCAGCACTGACTGAAGGAAAACCATCACCGTCTAGTTGAGATTTTTCAGCTGCTATCGCAGTTTCAGAAGTTGCAGGAGGAATTGATTCTTCGAGTCCGAGAACCTCACTCTTTGAATAATATTAATCTTTATTACTATAGTGCTTACTTTTTTTGTGGAAAAAGTCTCTAAAATCTGTTCTTCTTTTCATGGATATATATTTTTTTTTTTAAGTTGAACAACAACAAGAATAAAAAATGTTAAACACAAAGTACAAAACTATATCTATTCACTAGCAACTTGATATTATACCCTTAAAACAATAGATCGATAGCTTTACACAGTCACCACAATGTTATCTCATTAGTAAGTAATGCTGAGAGAGAGAGAATTAAGACATCTCTCTCTCTCTCTCTCTCTCTCTCTCTCTCTCTCTCTCTCTCTCTCTCTCTCTCTAATATATATATATATATATATATATATATATATATATATATATATATATATATATATATATATATATATATAACATATAGACATATATATATATACTATATGCTATAATATATGCTACTATATATATATATTAGGTAAAATTATGACGTTTTCTCTTTCTCCTGTAAAAACCTCCCCAAAGGACTTACGAGATTTATTCCTGACAGCGACGAATTATATAAAATTAATTTAACCTCTGCACTTTATATTATTAACGGATATGATGCTTAAAAATTTTTGGTGTCTAAAAAATTTCGGGGGGCCATGTCCCCCTTGCCCCCCCTCCCCTAGATACGCCACTGTATATATATATATATATATATATATATATATATATATATATATATATATATATATATATATATATATATATATATATATATATATATATGCTAATGATCCACAGAGTCCAGGACTCGCAACAGAGGACTTGGAGACTCAACCAATTTTTTTTGAACTCTGATTCGGTCAAATTTAGCAAAGTTCATGACCAAATTTAGCATTAAGTGATTAATGCCTGAAGTTTTTTGCAACATTTTTCATGGACAAATTTTTGCTAATTAGTTGATTGCATGCTTGCATGAATTTAATGTTCATGGAACCAACGGGTGCAATCGTATTTACAACTAAATTGATTGGTACAGTACTGATATTTACTACACATCTAGATTTACTGTATATTATATAAAAAAAAACTTCAAATAAGGTAAAATATTTTTTTTTAAAGAAAATCAAAATATAAAGATTCAGAAAAGGTCCAAGGAAGAATATTCTCCAAATTAAAAGCCAAAGAATTATCAAATCTTATTTGCTATATAATATTTTTCTGATCACTTAAAATAGGGTAATAAATAAAAGCCTGTTTTTGAGAGTAAATACATTGCATGTAATTTTACATTCAAGTTGGAAATTTACTTTATTTAAAAGCAAAACCCTTGAATCCACCCTTTTAAAAACCATTTGTCACACAGACATTACAGTTAAAAGTTTGAAAAGAGGAATTTTCTCTAAAATTATCTATTAATGTATTGAAGGACCTATATTGCCTTTTGGAAGTGCAATTTAAACTGCCATGAAAGTAAATATTACTAAAATTTTTATTTTAAGTAATATCTATAGACGACAAAGTCAAGCCTTTGAATTAATATTTTTAAATCTACCTTTAAAAGGTAAGCAAGTCATTGAACGTTGTAAGAAAAAAAATCATTGAAACAATATATAATAGAAATCTCATTAGATCACATTTAAAGTTTTACATGTCCTTTCAGTATATATTTAAGCCAAGCTCAGATCTCTTCTTTTATTGTTAATGACATTATTTGAGCTTCAGCTTTTAAGAAGTAAGATGTCTACTTTTCTACAACGGAGCTCCACGAGTCAGTCTTGTCCTCTGTTATTGATAGCGATCAAGGATTATCCATTAATTTTTAAGAGAAAGTATAAAAATGAATTTTTTTTGGCATTCCGATAGTTTTATAAAGATGCAATAGAATTTTTTTATGTTTCCTTATTCTTATTTCGAAATATTTTAAACAGTACCATTGATCTATCTCTTTTTTTCATTAAATATATATATATATATATATATATATATATATATATAT
>JABUQX010021484.1:47500-57500 GCA_015478945.1 Trachelipus rathkii
TTGATCGCATAAACGGGAGTGTGTGTTTTAGAAAAGGGAGAAGTTGTAGCCTTGGAATAAATATGGATGGAAAAATGTAGAGTAGGAAGCTTAGGTGGCGATTAATCTTAAATGACAATGAGAGAAATGAAAAAAAAAAAAGTTTGTGTAAATAAAATTTACGGATCAGTTTAATTGTTTACTACAAGAACACTTAAATAAAAAATAAAATAGTTACGGAGTATTACAAAAAGGAAATACTTTTAAAACTACTTTGGAGAAATGGATTCAAACATGTTATGAGAAAAGTGTAATTGCTCAAGAAATCCTTTTAGGAAGGTTCAAAATTAAACCTGGTTAATAACGGATCTTTGTTTTTGTATGTAGTTTCATTCACATTTTACAATAATGTTCACTATCTCCTCAAGGTGCGAGTCAAAATAAAAATCAAAAGAGTTTGCAAAATAATATTTTCAAAGAACTTTAAATACAATTGGTGATTTAATTTACATTTTTTTTTATCTCTCTCACGGGCAAGATTCTATTTTCATTTAACTCCAATACTTGTCAGTTTTCTTCATCCATTCATATTTCATATTAAATAATTACATATATAGATATATATTATACTATTCTTCTCACTCCCTTTGTCTTATGCTTGAGAACCATTTTGGGTAAATTTTCTCAAAATTATTCATTTATCATTGCATATGTGAAGGGGAACACAAGATGGAATATTTTCATGGAAAATATGAAAAAAGAAGATTGGAAATTGAAGGAAAATGTCAACAAAATTGTAAGTGTTCTTCTTTACAAAATTAATTTTCATAAAGCATATTTAAGAGAAGGAGACATAAGATGTAAGTTATTTAGGTAAAATATAAATCAGAAAATGTTTTTTCGTCGTTCATCTGTGCAATCATACAAAGAGGATAACCTACTAAAAAAAATCACAAATAACAAAATAACCTTTTAATAATTACAAATATTTTTGACCTAACGCCATGTAATTGAAAAGAAGGTCATGTGATAGAAAATTTCAAGGAACCGTTGTGGGCTTACTAGTGATTGATCTCACATAATTGTGGGAAAAAGTCGAAATATGGGAATGAAAAATTAATATCAGCAAGTAAAATGAACTAAACTTATTACTGAATATAAAGCAATGAATGGACCAATTGTAAATTGAGAGCTAAACTTATTGAACATATTTGTTTATGAAACGAGCCACTAGCAAGACGCACTCCGAATCACCATAAAGCAGATAAAGCATTTGGAGGAGAGTATTTTGATCAGAGCTGGGAATGGGGGTGGGGAGTGGCGGAGTGGGAGTGGGGAGTGGGAGTGGGGAGTGGGAGTGGGGGCGATTAAATGATGGGTTAAAAGATGATACTGACTCATCTCAGACTCTTTGGGCATTACGATTTCCTATTCCGATTACCTAGGAAACATGTGGACTTTGAAACCTTGACTCTCATCCCGATTCCGACCACTAAAAAGTTTACCGATACGCACGATTTCGAGGAGCGTTCCGGATTTGGCGAGAAACGTGATTATGTGAATGAAACAAAAGAAGTAAAAAAAAAATTGCAGAGAGATTTAACCAGAGATCAGAATTTGTGAAGAGGGCGGAGGACCAAAGGAAACATAAATACATAAAAGAAAATAATCTGGAATCTGTTCGGTGCATTTGGGATAGGGATGAAGTAGCAGCGATTAACTTGTTGAGAAAGATTCGTTGCGTGACATTGGTATTAAAAAGATCAATAAGAAAGAAGCAAAATAAATAAAAGGAAAGCAGGCGAAAAGCAAGACAGTCCAGACACTAACATTTTTTCGGGAGAAATAAGTCTTTAGTCGATTCAGATGGCATCAACCGTATTGAATGCACATTATTTTGATAAAGAAAGTATATATATGTATATATATATAGTAATATATATTATAATATATATATATATATAATGGATATATATATTTATATATTTATAGTATAGTATATAATGTATATATAATGGATGATTTAAAACCCTTCGTTGCTCTTAGGAATCTATTTATTTTATGATTTAAAAAACACTTGCAGAAAAGCTAATTGGTAAAAAACTTTCTTGTACAAATTGCTAGCCTTTCGTCCATTGTTGCATTGACCATTCTTCGAGCTTAAAACACATATAACAAGCGGGAAAAAACTTTTTTTTCTCCGTGTTTGTTGTCATGTTTAGTGTGTTGAGAACAAATGTATCCAAAATGGTTTCCTGTAGAATGGATGAACTCATCATGTGATATTGTCTCTGTATATAGTCCTGGTAGTTTATCCAGGGCGGCAGAGGTTGAACAATTTGGTAGATGTATGATTGCAAAAATGTGCTTCTGCAGATTTGCTGATTTGTGTGTTATGTAATATTACAAAATGATGGACATGTAGTAATGGTTGATATTGGTGGTTGTGTTGAGTCTAGTTGTGTTAAGGCGGAGTTTTTCATCTATGTGTAGTTTAGAATCTATGTATGCTGTTTTTTACTGCTGTTGATGTCTATTGTGTTCACCGAAATAAGTGTCATTGTTACAAATTATTGCAGGGGATTTTGTAGTATATCAATCTGGGAGGGGTGTTTATTTTGATTTGGGTGGTTTCAGTACAGTTCTTATATTAAATTATTTTACGGAACTAGTTGTAAGTGGGGTGGTAGTAATTTTTGTATGTAATTTTGTATGTGATGATAGTTTATGTTTGGGATGGGTATGTATGTTTTTTTTCTGGTAATGTGATCTGAAATTTTGTATATCATAGAATTGTTTTTTTTTTTGCTTTTTATATGCTGATTATTATATGAAGAGGAGTATTTTAGTTATTTGGAATGTGATTTTAAATTTGTTCTTTGTTTAGGTAGGCAGAGACGAGCATATTTTGGAGAACTCTTAAGTACATTTGCAGATAGGTGTGACTTGTTTGGTGTTTTTTGTATGTTGTGAGTACCAATGTATCTCTGTTGGGTTGGAGTGGGCTTTGCTATTATAGCAGTAAAAGAGTTTATTTTTGACCTGATATTAATTAAGAGAGTAGTCAGGAAGGTAATGTGTTTGTTCGGAGCATTTTCTTATTGTAAATTTTTATATCTGTGTGGAGTGCGAGATTTCATGTAGTTATAATGAGTGCATTGGGATTGGTGCGTGCTTTGGTATGGGGGCATCAAAAATGTCGTACACAAATATCGAAAACCAAGACACAACCAGGAAAGAAGATGATGTGGTAGAATGTAATAATGTTCGAGTAATTCTATGTATACGTTGGACGACATTTTTGCCGCCATACCAAACACAACCAATCCCCAAGACATATTAAACTACATAAACTCGATCCACACAGAATAAATATTTACAAGAGAATAATACCACCATAACACATTACCGTTCTTAGACACTTTGTTAATATCAGATCACAACACTAAACTTTCTTTTACTGTATACAAAAAGCCCACTTCCAACCCAACATATATACATTGGTACTCCACAAATACAAAAAACGAAGCAGTCTCCGTGTGCGGTGCTGGTGAGGGGTGGGGGCAAGGCCTCTGAGAGTGGGGGTGGTGGCGGGGGGGGTGGAGACCTTACAAGACAGACACAGACAAAAAGCAGTCATGAACCTACGTGAACACGGTTAGTGATCACACACATGCTTCGCGTGTGTGCGAGACACAGGTAGTGACCACACACATGCTTCGCGTGTGTGCGAGACACAGGTTGACAAAAACAGTCACATGAAAACTCCCACGAAAGACCATGACAAACACACTTACGTACATACGTATGCACGTCACGTACGTACGTGTATGCGTGCCTACAGCACGCACACACGCCTAAAATACACCCAGATACCTTCCTGACCTAACCCTTTTCAGGGAGGGGTCACTCGGGATCTCGTACTTATTACTACGCCCGAGCGGGAGCCGGCTAATTTTAAAATGATGGAGCCGGAGTCGGAGACGGCAAAAAATTTACCGGTTCCGCAGCCCTGCTTCTAACTCTGCTGGCCCGCTCAAATGAATGCGAAATCACGTCCACAATGGCTGGAATATCCAAATGAGTTGAGACGAAGTTGGGTTAACTATCAAGCCTAGATAATCTTTGCATTATAATCCACATGATTAGAAAATACAGTAACACAATTTCCCCTGACCAAGAACCCTACTGCGGGAGGTAATGGACCCCCAAAATTCATGGATAGAGGTTCGGTGCCAACAAACTAACTAACCATATATATATATATAGTATAGTAATTAGATTATTATATAGGATATATAGTATATATATTAATAATATTAATATAATAGATATATATATATATGATCATACGTCTTATATATATATAATAGATAGATAATATATATATAATATATATATATATATAGAGTTATAATATATATATTATATATATATATATATATATATAATATATATTATAAATATATATTATAATAAATCAATTGGGTACCACTGTACGTGAGATATATAATAGAAGGCCTATATTATATATTTATTTAGAATGTTTTTACAACAGTCTTATAAAGATGTCTGTAAATAACGTAAGAATTCGGTCCTTAATTTTCTGATGGACACTCTTCAGACGTTGTTATTTGAAAGAATAAATAAAAATTATTAAATTTTGTAAGATTATTGGATAAACATTGAAATATGAAAGGATGTTTAAATTTAAGTAAATTTTTGCTTTTATATTTTGAAAAAATGGTTGAATGATGTGTATTTAAAGAATGTTGTGGTAAGAATGTTGTTAAGTGTGGAATTGAACGTATATTCTCCTTGTTGTAAGTTAATTAGGAAGGTTTGTATGCATAGTGATTCTAGGAATTTTACGATTGTGGGTGGAGGTCTAAGTAACTTTAAGATGGGGGCACGTATCATTTTATATTAATGTTGTGGATAATGAGACTAGATCTTCTGAGGTGAGAGAGGAATTTTGAGAGTCAGTTATGTAAGATCGTGGTTATGTTGGAGTAGAGTCTTCTGGTTAAATCATTGGTTTTCAACCTATTTGTAATTGTAGGGGCATTGAGGCAGGGATTTATGTATTGCATTGTGAGATGTATTTCTAAGTAGTTGGGGGGTTTAGAAATGATCATACTACCCATTCTCACCTAGCACATAAACAAATCATTCGAAAACTTTACGCTTCCATGTTAAGACTAATTTCCCGCTCTAACACTTTTCGCTCAAAAGAATTATTTCAAACCTCCAACTTGCACTATACAAAATTAACAATCTCACAATGCATATACAAAATCCCTGCCATCAATGTCCCTCAAATGCACATGTAGGTTAAATATAAATATATAATAGTAATATAAATATAATACTATATATTATATATATATATAGTATATATATTATATATATATAAATATATAAGTATATATATTTATATATATATATATAATAGTATATTATATATATTTATAATATATATATATTGGCAGGCGTCTGGATTAGCGTCGATATGTATCTTAAAAACTTTTAATGCTACAGTAAAACGGAAAATTGGTGGAATGCTGGTCAAATGCTGGTACAGAAAATGTAAAAACAACAAAAAAAACAATACAAGAAAAAAAAAAAAAAAAAAAAAAAAAAAAAAAAAAAAAAACAAAGAAAAAAATTTATATCGTCAAAACTACATAGCCGAATGTAAATCAATACCTTGGGGAATCAGTTAATACATGGCCAACATTCAAACTGTAAAAAAAAATAATAAAAAAATTTTGGTTATATTACACGGCAACTTAGGGGGCTCGAGCCGACGGGAAGCATAGTGGGGGGATGATCATTTCCTAGACCCGGTAGGGGAGCGGGACAGGAGAGACGCCACCGCGACAATCCAATACCAAAAGAAGCGGGGGTCCGGAGACCGCATCCCTGAGGGGTGAAAATAATCCTACCCCCGTAGTTTCCCCGAGAAAGGGCCAAGGAGACCCAGACTCTTGGCAATCGGTGGGCGGGTTAAGGTAATACCCTTGGAGGGATTATTCTTTGTTTATAAAAGAAAAAAAAAATTAATGAAAAGTCTTTCATTTTACGAGGAACCAACTAAAGGTCTCTAAATGGAGCCTTCTAGGCATATTACCTTAATTTATATGACAATATTTTTTTTAATTTCTATTATTTGTTTTACATCTTTCATATACAAAATAAACAGAATAGGGATTCCAAAAGATGTATTCCTTTTCGCTGTAGCTGTTGTAGTTTTTGAGATTATATAATATATAATATATATATACTATATAATAAAATATTATATATATATATATTTATAATATATTAGTATATATTATATTATTTAGATGTATATATATATTGTGTTTTTTTTTTTTTTATTTTTACATTTTCTGGACCAGCATTTGGACCAGCTTTCCAGCAATGTATTCCGTTTTACTGTAGCTTTAATAGTTTTTAAGATATATATGACGCTTAATCCAGAACCCCCCGCTGACTATATATTGTAATATATATATATATATATATATGATACTATATAGATATATATATAGTATATATAGAATAATATATATATGTTATATTTATTTTTTTTTATATTTGTAAAAATTATATATTAGTAAAGAGAAATATATATATATATAATATATACTGTATTATATGATATAATATATATAATAGTATATATAGTAATATATATATTATTATATATATATAATATAGATTATATATGTTATATAATATTATATAGTCATTTAGTATATATAATATATATATAGTAGATAGTATATATATAGATAGTAGAGATATTGTATATATATACTATATATATATATTTATATAATATATACTATATATAAATACTTATATATGGTGGAAAACTAAGAAGTTACCCGCTCAGTCGATATCTGCGAAAAACTAAGATAGGGTACAGAAAAACTGATGAAAACATATATGGAATCAGCGTATGAAATGTGAATGGGGAAAATGAAAAAAAAAAATTTACTTTGGTTTTTATTTTTTTTTTAATATTTCCAAAACTACGATAGAGGTACAATAAAACTAATAAACATATTTAGAATCAGCGTAAGAAAGTACTGTATTAAAAATAATATATTTTTTTCTTTAACTAAAAGAATACCCAGGGTAAAACCGCAAAGATGCAAGAGTCGGGGTCTCTCGGCCTCCTGGGGGACGAGGGGGTAGGACTATTTCCCCCCCTCGAGGGAGGAGGGAGACGCCCCGAAGGGGGGCACGTCTCCGGAACCCCGCTCGTTTAGGGGGATATTTGGGGGGATGTGTCGCGAGGGGGTCCTCCGCCCCTCCCCTTCACGGGGTATGGAAAAAACGATTCCCCCCTCCTGTCCCACCGTACGCTTCGAGGCCCCCTATAATCATAGAAAATTTTTAAAACTGCTGATTTTCATATATGTTATAGTTTTCTTGTACCTATCGTAGTGTTTGGAGATCATAAAAAAAAAATAAAAAAAAAAACAGTAAATTTTTTTATTTTTGGCATTTTTTTTTAAAAGATTTCATACGCTGATTCCATATATGGTTTTAGTTTTCTTCTACCTATCTTAGTTTTCCGAGATATTCATGCGGGACAGTAACTTCTTTAGTTTGGCCTAGGGGTATAAATATGATAATTATTATAGTAATTATCATATATATAGGTATATATATATATGTATATAATATATAGATATGATATAGTATTGAGAGAGGAGAGGTTATATTATAATAGTATATATTATATATATATATTATGTGATATATATAATATTATATATATATATATATTTTATATTTATTAAATAATTTCGATAAGCTTAACTGCCTGTGCAAATTGAATTTGAAATTCGTTAACGAGAACAGTTTGGGCCTATTTTATAATTTTGATTTAAAAAGTTTTAAGTATAACTAAATTTAGCCGATATATGAGAAGATTAGGACTATGTCATGGATTTTACATGAGAATAACATGAGCTATTAAAAAATTAAAATATAAATTTTTTTAAATAATTCATCGTATATTCAAGATTATTAGTTTTTCCCAATGTTTCAGGAGTAACTCTATTTCTGCTATGGCGTTATGATTGATTAATAATGAAAGAAAATATTCAAATTTGTCTCTTTTATTGGCTCCTAATGATGATTGCAATGTTTATTTTAAGTTTTCGTCTTTTTTTATTTTTTATATAGAATTTTTTATTGACATCCTATAGAAAAAAGAAATTAGCTCGGGATTACGAATTTCCGGATTCGGAATTAGAGCCCGACATCGAATCCGTCTGTGTGTGTGTTCTGAAATGTTCGAATCCGATCCGAATCCGACTCCAAGCCACTTCAAATCCGGATATTACGAATTCCCGGTCCGAATCCGTTGTGTGGGAAAGGGTTGAATCCGAATCCGGAATCCAGCACCATTAATATAATAATATATATTATATTATATATATAATTATATATAATTATATATATTATAAGTATTTATAGTATTAAAATATAAATAATACTAATAATCTATATACTTATATATATATAATATACATATTATATATATATAATATTTATATATAGTATAATTATATAACATATATATATACTATATATCTATTATAATATATACTATATATTATATTATATATATAGTTATATATAATATGATAATATATATATATATGATATATTACTATTATATATATATAATCATATATATATATATATATATTATATATATGATTTATATTATTATATATATATTAATATTATTTATTATTATATATATATATATATATATATATATATATTTATATATATATTATATATACTATTATAGTATATTATTATTATATATATATATATTATACTTAAATATATATAATATATATATAATATATATATATACTATAAGGAAGATCCTGGCATTGAACTTTTATTAGTTTTTTTAGCAGGAATTTTTATTTTGTAATTAGCAATAACGAAAGTGAAAGGTTGGTTACCTGTTACAGCGGCTCTCCCCTCCCTTCTCCCCCTTCTCAATCCCTCCAAATTCCCACGTTTTCTTCCCTCACCCAATTCTCCTTTCCGCCCAAAAAAAAACACAAAAATAATCTTATTTCTTTTTTTTTTTGTATACTAAAGTAAACCAAAAATACTTTCAAAAATAAATTGCAATCTTTTTTAAGTCATTTTTTTATGGTGTAGTTTTTTATCTGGTTCTTAGCTGAGAGACACAGGTGATTTAATCTCTCTCTCTCTCTCTTCTCTCTCTCCTCTATCTCTCTCTCTCTCTCTCTTCTCTCTCTCTCTTCTCTATGTTATTTATTATAAACTTTGCATACACACATACACAAATTATATATATATATTAATATATATATTATATATATATTATATAATATATACAAATATAGATATATAATTATATCTATATATATATATATATATATAATATATATATATATAATATGACAAATCTATTCTCGTACTATTGTTTGAAAAGCATCCTTAAAAAGGATTAATACCGGGGGGAGCGAAGGGCCTATCATAGTCAATGAATTAATATCTATCGGCATTTAAAAGTATCGAAACAATTTGTCCATGGCTTCAAACCGACTTTTCAAGCACATAATATTTCCCCAAAGAAATATGATATTGAGAGAAATGCATTGTCGGTAAAAGAGGAAACGTATGGTTGAAAAAGAAAAAATGGCCAAGGGAGTGTGATATATATATAATAATATATATAATTATAGATTACATTTATATATCTATCTATATTTATTTATTTATTATATAAATTTAAATATAAAATATTATATATATATTAAAAAAATAATATATACATTTATAATATATATATATATATAATTATATATATAATACTATATATATATCAGGGTTTGCATTGAAAAATCCGCCCAAACTCCCCCCCCCCCTCCAAAAAAAAAAAAAATCCCACTTAATAAAACCAAAAAAAAAAGAAAAGTGGAATTTTTTTTTTTGGAAAATT
>JABUQX010021484.1:60000-62629 GCA_015478945.1 Trachelipus rathkii
AGCGAATTTCAACTGGTGATCAATCTCAGATGATACTCGCTCATAACTATTGGATGAAATAAATCCCCCTACAGGAAGACAGGTCACCCCTAAGCAACCGCGTCAAACTCAATCACGCAACCTCTCCCCCTCTCAAAAACCAGTTCTAACCACGACCACCTCCAAAGACACTAGCGCCACCCACAGCACAACTTAATAACAAAGCAAACCCACCTCTTTAACAAACAAGCAATCTTAATTTTGTGTATCAAAAACCATACACTCCGACACAGTAATATAAATATTCCCCACATGACAACCCAAACGACAAACAACTACGCACCAAAAAAGCTAAAACACAACGATAATACACTGACAAGAAGCCCAACAATGACAATGCTAGACAGCGACGGCGACACCTATCTTCACCCAGATCACGATACCATAGAAAAAAAGAATCCCATAACAATAACACAGGCAAACTCTTCTGAATCTAAAAAATAAAGGCAAAACCACACATGACAGAGTCAACTCATGAAACGACTTAATAAATCACACTTTAAGACATAGTCAAATAATCTCCTCCTGAGACTTTAACCAGCCATGGCCTGAGAGACGTAGCCCGCATTGATCAAGTATCTTAAACCGAAGATTTCTCCCTGGACTAAGAGGAACCAAACATATACTCCATCACAAAAAATGAACACAATTACTTTTACTCTAAACAGGAGCCCACCCGCAATGACTAACTACACTCCCACTTGGGAGACACAAAAAAACAATAAACAACACCACTATAACGAACTAAGTTAACAAAGTCGTGCGAAGGAAACATCCCTCAAATAACCAGGAACCACTAAATAACAGCCACAACATTTAAACCAATCAGAAAAAAGTGCCACAGACACAAACCAAAATACAAACCAATACTCAACAACAACAGCCAGAAACCATGAAATTTCATAAACTATCTCCTCCTCGATCCAAACAAGCACCCACCCTCATTCTGGTATCCAACTGCCCAATGCAATTTGTATCAATATGCTTCCAAACTTTTAAAATGAGACCAAACTAAAAAGTCTCTCTCATATACAAAACAAGCTGTCAATTATGTACTTCAATCAACAAAAAAAGCTAGTCTATTTGACGAAATTGATCGAAGTAAAACTGAACACTTTTTTTGTTGATTAAGAAAAAAAATATGTGATGTTCTCCGAACCGTTAATAGGCCAGAAGACTAGACCTGGTCATCTCAGGCCGGAGCCGGAACCTTAAAAAAAAAGGACTAAAAAGCATCGAGAGAAAATAAAAATATATATATATAGATATAATATAGTATATATAATATTAATATATATATAATATATCATAGTATAATATAATAATATAGATATTTAATATATTAATATATTTTTAAAATTAGAAGAATAATAATATTATATATATATAGTATATATATATATGTGATATATAGTATTAATATTAATATATAAATCATATGCAAAATTTTACTTGACAGAGTAATGAATATAAGTTGGAAACAATTAGGTTAATAACATAGTGGCATGATTAAGAAGAAAAGATTTGGATGCGATAAAAGCTGATAGAGAGAGAAGAAGAGGAGAATGAGAATTTGTAAGAGAAGTGAAAAAGAGAAAAGAATTTAGAGATGGCAAGGAATAAAAAGAGAAACTGATATGAGGGAGAAGAGAATATCTCTTTAGCGTCAGTCGAACCATTTTTCATTGTTACATTACTTAGTGTAGAAGAAAATAGATAACAAAGGAGTGATCTTAATTCTCTCAAATGCAAATTAACAGATAAAATTAATCAGATCAATCAGATCATGCAATCGAATCGAATCGAATTAAGTGACAATCATCAAAGCAATCGAAGTACAGAGGATGAAGGAATCATACGAATAGAGGAGAGATCATTATCTATCATCGAGAGAATCGAAAATCGAGAAAATCATCATGGATATAAACAGGACGCAGTTCAAGACGCAGAGAAAGAGCTTAGGTAGTAAAGATAGAAAGAGGATAAGAGATCAGAGAGAGAAATGAGTGATATATGAGAAAAGATGAGAGAGAGTATGAGAGGGGAGAGAAGATAATGAGAGAGAGAGAGAAGAGAGAAGAATAAATCAAGATAGGAATTATCGGCTCAAAACACAATTATATGATTATAGATGAGAGAGGAGAGGGAGAGTGGTAGTATATAAAAATAATAAAAAATATTTATTATTTTTATCCGAAATATAATCTTTGTAATATTTTATTGCTTTAAAAATAAATATAAAAAAACTAATTAACATTCATTAGTATCAAGTAGGAAAACTTTCGAATTACCTATACAAAATTATTAATTACATTGCGTACTAGGTTAAATAAGAACACTTTCAACTCTAAAGTTGACAAGGTTGTTGCCACTTCTTAGATATACTTATATGATACATCAAATTGTCCGTAACAGAGTAGTTTTCGTTTTCACAATAAATAATAATTTAATAGCCTAATTGTAAATGAATGCATTATATGATATCTCATATTAATAGGTGCCACTATATCAATTAAATAATGCTAATACTTAATAATTTGTAATATCGGTAAATTAATATCCGCCGCTCATAAGATGTTTGCGTTATATA
>JABUQX010021485.1:0-10992 GCA_015478945.1 Trachelipus rathkii
CCGAGAGATTTGACCACCCTTTGGTGATCTCTAACCCTGACGCCTCTTAACCTGATCACCCTCTCAACCCTGACTGCCCTCTCAACCCTGACCGCCTTCTTAACCCTGACCGCCTTCTTAACCCTGACCGCCTTCTTAACCCTTACCCCTCATAACCCTGACTGCCCTCTGAACCCTGACCGCCCTCTTAACCCTGACCGTCTTCTTAACCCTGACAACCCTCAACCGTGACCGCCCTCTCAACCTTGACCACCCTACACCCTAACCGCCTTCTTAACCCTGACCACCCTCTCAACCTTGACCACCCTCTCAACCCTGACCGCCTTCTTAACCCTGACCACCCTCAACCCTGACCACCCTCTCAACCCTGACCGCCTTCTTAACCCTGACCACCCTCTCAACCCTGACCGCCTTCTTAACCATGACCACCCTCACAATCTTGACCGCCTTCTTAACCCTTACCGCCCTCTCAACCCTGACCGCCTTCTTAACCCTTACCACCCTCTCAACCCTGACCACCCTCTCAACCCTGACCACCCTCTCAACCCTGACCGCCTTCTTTATCCTTACCACCCTCATAACCCTGACTGCCTTCTGAACCCTGACCGCCCTCTCAACCCTGACTTCCTTCTTTAACCTGACCACCCTCTCAACCTTAACCGCCTTCTTAACCCTGACCACCCTTTCAACCCTGACCACCCTCTCAACCCTGACCGCCTTCTTAACCCTTACCGCCCTCTCAACCCTGACCACCCTCTCAACCTTGAACATCTCTCAACCCTGTCCACCCTCTCAAAACTGACCGCCTTCTTAACGCTGACCACCCTCTTAACCCTGACCGCCTTCTTTAACCCTGACACGCTCCTCTCATTAATTCCTTGACCCGCCTCTTAACCCTGATCATCTACTCTCTTACCCTGACCGCCCTCCTCAGCGCGCTTGAGTCGCCTTCTTAACCCTGACCACCCTCCCAACCCTGACCGCCTTTTTAACCCTGACCACCCTCTCAACCCTGACTGCCTTCTTAACCCTGACCACCATCTCAACCCTGACCGCCTTCTTAACCCTGACAACCCTCTCAACCCTGACCACCCTCTCAACCTTGACCACCCTCTGAACCCTGACCGCCTTCCTAACCCTGATCACCCTCTCAACCCTGACGCGCCTTCTTAACCGACCCCCCGCCTCATACCTCTAACCGCCTTCTAACCCTGACACCGCTCTCAATCCCGTGGACTCGACTTCTTAGAACCCTTACCACGGCCTCAACCTGACGTGCCCTCTCAGAGCGCCAGGACGTGCCCTGGTCAACCATGACCCGGTTCTTCTTAACCTGACCCCACCCTCTCAACCTTAACCGCCTCTTACCCCTGACCACCCTCTCAACCCTGAACCCGCCCTCTTTAACCCTGAAACACCCCTCAACCTGAGTGCTTTCTTAACCCTGACCACCCTCTCAACCCTTACCGCCTTCTTATCCCTGACCACCCTCTGAACCCTGACCGCCTTCTTAACCCTGATCACCCTCTCAACCCTGACTGCCCTCTGAACCCTGACTGCCCTCTGAACCCTGACCGCCCTCTTAACCCTGACCGTCTTCTTAACCCTGACAACCCTCAACCGTGACCGCCCTCTCAACCTTGACCACCCTACACCCTAACCGCCTTCTTAACCCTGACCACCCTCTCAACCTTGACCACCCTCTCACTGACCGCCTTTCTTAACCTGAACCCACCCTCTCAACCTTGATCACCCTCTCAAACCGACCGCCTCTTAACCCTGACCCCCTCCTCAACCCTGACCTGCCTTCCTAAACGCATCGACACCCTCACACACTTGACCGCCTCTTACCCTTACCTTTTGCCACTCTTCAAACCCTGACCGCCTTCTTAACCCTTACCACCCTCTCAACCCTGACCACCCTCTCAACCCTGACCACCCTCTAAACCCTGACCACCCTCTCAACCCTGACCGCCTTCTTAAATATGACCACCCTCTCAACCCTGACTTCCTTCTTTAACCTAACCACCCTCTCAACCCTGACCGCCTTCTTAACCCTTACCGCCCTCTTAACCCTGACCACCCTCTCAACCCTGACCACCCTCTCAACCTTAACCGCCTTCTTAACCCTGACCACCCTCTCAACCCTGACCACCCTCTCAACCCTGACCGCCTTCTTAACCCTGACCGCCCTTGCCACCCTGACGCATCCTCATCCCCCCTAACCGCCTTTAACCCTGACCACCCTCTCCCCTGACCGCCTTAACCCTGACCACCCTCTCAACCCTGACCGCCTTCTTAACCCTGACCGCCCTCTTAACCCTGACCACCCTCTCAACCCTGACCGCCTTCTTAACCCTGACAACCCTCTCAACCCTCTCAACCCTGACCGCCCTCTCAACCTTGACCACCCTCTGAACCCTGACCGCCTTCTTAACCCTGATCACCCTCTCAACCCTTTCCGCCTTCTTAACCCTGACCACCCTCTCAACCTTGACCACCCTCTCAACCCTGACCGCCTTCTTAACCCTAATCACCCTCTCAACCCTGACCGCCCTCTCAACCCTGACCGCCTTCTTAACCCTGACCACCCTCTCAACCCTAACCGCCTTCTTAACCCTGACCACCCTCTCAACCTTGACCACCCTCTCAACCCTGACCGCCTTCTTAAACCTTACCACCCTCTCAACCCTGACTGCCCTCTCAACCCAGACTGCCCTCTCAACCCTGACCGTCTTCTTAACCCTGACCACCCTCTCAACCCTAACCGCCTTCTTACCCCTGACCACCCTCTCAACCCTGACCGCCCTCTTAACCCTGACCACCCTCTCAACCCTGACTGCTTTCTTTACCCTGACCACCCTCACCTCTCAACCCTTACCGCCTTCTTATCCCTGACCACCCTCTCAACCTTGACCTCCCTCTCAACCCTAACCGCCTTAACCCTGGCCACCCTCTGAACCCTGACCGCCTTGTTAACCCTGATCACCCTCTCAACCCTGACCGCCTTCTTAACCCTGACAACCCTCCCAACCCTGACCGCCCTATCAACCTTGACCACCCTCTCAACCCTAACCGCCTTCTTAACCCTGACCACCCTCTCAACCCTGACCGCCATCTTAACCCTGACCGCCCTCTTAACCTTGACCACCCTCAACCCTGACTGCCCTTTCAACCCTGACCACCCTCTCAACCTTAACCGCCTTCTTAACCCTGACCACCCTCTCAACCCTGACCGCCCTCTTAACCCTGACCACCCTCTCAACCCTGACCATCCTCTCAACCCTGACCGCCCTCTCAACCCTAACCGCCTTCTTTACCCTGACCGCCTTCTTAACCCTGACCACCCTCTCAACCCTGACCGCCTTCCTAACCCTGACCACCCTCTCAACCATGACTGCCCTCGCAACCCAGACCTCTCAACCCTGACCACCCTCTCAACCTTAACCACCTTCTTAACCCTGACCACCCTCCCAACCCTGACCATCCTCTCAACCCTGACCTTCTTAACCCTGACCACCCTCTCAACCCTGACCGCCTTCTTAACCGACCACCCTCTCAAACCTTGACCACGCCTCTGAAACTACCCGCCTTCTTAACCTGAACACCCTCCTCAAACCTTGACCACCTTTCCAACCCTAACTACGCCTCTTAACCCTGACCGCCCTTTCCCCTGACCGCCTTCTTAACCCTGATCACCCTTCCAACCCTGACCGCCCTCTCAACCCTGAGCGCCTTCTTAACCCTGACCACCCTCTCAACCCTGACCGCCTTTTTAACCCTGACCACCCTCTCAACCCCGACTGCCTTCTTAACCCTGACCACCCTCTCAACCCTGACCACCATCTACACCCTGACCGCCTTTTTAACCCTGACCACCCTCTCAACCCTGACCGCCCTCTCAACCCTGACCACCCTCTCAACTCTGACCGCCTTCTTAACCCTGACCACCCTCTCAACACTGACCGCCTTCTTAACCCTGACCACCCTCTCAACCCTGACTGCCTTCTCAACCCTGACCGCCTTCTTAATCGTATCCACCGTCTCAACCCTGACCGCCTTCTTAACCCTGACCACCTTCTCAACCCTGACCGCCCTCTCAACCCTGACCGCCTTCCTAACCCTGACAACCCTCTCAACCCTGATCACCCTCTCAACCTTGACCACCCTCTCAACCCTAACCGCCTTCTTAACCCTGCACACCCTCTCAACCTTGACCACCCTCTCAACCTAACCGCCTTCTAACCCTGGGGAACGGCCCCCCTCTCAACCCTGAACTGTCTTCTTAACCCTGAATCACACCTCTCACCCTGACCGCCCTCCTCCAACCCTGACCGCCTCCTTTAACCCTGACCACCCTCTCAACCCTGACCGCCTTCTAACCCTAACCACCCTCTCAACCCTAACCGCCTTAACCCTGACCACCCTCTCAACCTTGACCACCCTCTGAACCCTGACCGCCTTCTTAACCCTGATCACCCTCTCAACCTTGACCACCCTCTCAACCCTAACCGCCTTCTTTACCCTGAACACCCTCTCAACCTTGACCACCCTCTCAACCCTAACCGCCTTCTTAACCCTGAACACCCTCTCAACCTTGACCACCCTCTCAACCCTAACCGCCTTCTTAACCCTGACCGCCCTCTCAACCCTGACCGCCTTCTTAACCCTGATCACCCTCTCAACCCTGACCGCCCTCTCAACCCTGACCGCCTTCTTAACCCTGACCACCCTCCCAACCCTGACCGCCTTTTTAACCCTGACCACCCTCTCAACCCTGACTGCCTTCTTAACCCTGACCACCCTCTCAACCCTGACCACCATCTCAACCCTGACCGCCTTCTTAACCCTGACAACCCTCTCAACCCTGACCACCCTCTCAACCTTGACCACCCTCTGAACCCTGACCGCCTTCTTAACCCTGACCACCCTCTCAACCCTGACCGCCTTCTTAACCCTGACCACCCTCTCAACCCTAACCGCCTTCTTAACCCTGACCACCCTCTCAACCCTGACCGCCTTAACCCTTACCACCCTCTCAACCCTGACTGCCCTCTCAACCCAGACTGCCCTCTCAACCATGACCGTCTTCTTAACCCTGACCACCCTCTCAACCTTAACCGCCTTCTTACCCCTGACCACCCTCTCAACCCTGACCGCCCTCTTAACCCTGACCACCCTCTCAACCCTGAGTGCTTTCTTTACCCTGACCACCCTCTCAACCCTTACCGCCTTCTTATCCCTGACCACCCTCTCAACCCTGACCGCCTTCGTAACCCTTACCACCCTCAACCCTGACTGCCCTCTCAACCCTGACCGCCCTCTCAACCCTGACCGTCTTCTTAACCCTTACCGCCCTCTCAACCCTGACTTCCTTCTTTAACCTGACCATCTCAACCCTGAGCGCTTTCTAAACCTTTACCGCCCTCTCAACCCTGACCACCCTCTCAACCCTGACCGCCTTAACTCTTACCACCCTCATAACCCTGACTGCCCTCTGAACCCTGACCGCCCTCTCAATCCTGACCGTCTTCTTAACCCTGACAACCCTCAACCCTGACCGCCGTCTCAACCTTGACCACCCTCTCAACCCTAACCGCCTTCTTAACCCTGACCACCCTCTCAACCTTGACCACCCTCTCAACCCTGACCGCCTTCTTAACCCTGACCACCCTCTCAACCCTGACCGCCTTCTCAACCCTGACCGCCCTCTTAAACCTGACCCACCCTCTACAACCCTGACCGCCTCTCACCTTGACCACCTCTCAACCCTGACTGCGCTTCCTAACCACCTTGACCACGCCTCCTAACCCTGAGGCGCCTTCTTAAAAACCCTGACTCCAACCCTCTCAACCCTGGCCTGCCGCTTTTTAACCTGACCAACCTCAACCCGACCACCAAGTTCTTAAGCTCGTGACCACTTTTCTAACACCGTGACCGCCTTCTTAAACCCTGACCACCCTCGTCAACGCTTGACCTGCCTTCTCAAACCTTGACCGAACCTCACCGCCTTCTAAACCCCTGACCAACCTTCTCAACCTTGCCGCCTCTCTCAACCACACGCCTGACCAACCTCTCAAACCCTGACCCTTAGACCCTGACCACATCCACCCCTGAACCGCCCTCTCAACCCTGACCAACCTCTACCACCCTGACCGCCTTTTTAAACCCTGCCACCCTCTCAACCCCTGACCGCCTTCCCTATACCCTGACACGACCCTCTCAACCCTGCCCGCCCTCTTATCCCTGACCCATCCTCTCAACCCTTGACCTCCTTCTTAAACCCTGCTATACCCTCAACCCTAGACCGCCTATCTTAACCGATTACCAACCCTCTATAGCCCAGGACTGCCTCGTCACCTGACCGCCCCTCTCAACACCGACCGCCTGCCTTAAAACCCGACCACCCTCTCAACCTGACTCGGCCTCCTTAACCCTGACTACCCTCCTCAACCCTAACCGCCTTTAACCCTGACCACTCCTCTCAACCTCGCCTGACCGCCGCCTTAACCCTGACCACCCTCTCAACCCTGACCGCCTTCTCAACCCTTACCGCCCTCTCAACCCTGACCGCCTTCTTAACCCTGACCACCCTCTCAACCCTGACCACCCTCTCAACCCTGACCACCCTCTCAACCCTAACCGCCTTAACCCTGACCATCTCTCACACAACCCTGAATCGCCTTCTAACCCTGAACCAGCCTTCTGAACCCTGACCCACCTCTCAACCCTGACGCCTTCTTAACCCTGGACCACCCTCGTCAAACCCTGACGCGCCTCTTAACCCTGACCGCCCTCTCAAGACCTTGAACGCCGCCTTAACCCTGACCACCCTTTCAACCCTGACAACCCTCTCAACCCTAACCGCTTTCTTAACCCTGACCACCTTCTCAACTCTGAACTGCCTTATTAATCCTGATCCACCTAATCTCAACCCCTGAGCCGCCTTCTTAAGTCCTGACCGGCCTCTCAACCCATGACCGTCTTGTAACCCTGACGCCCTCTCAACCTTGACGCCTTAACCCTGCCACCCTCTACACCCTGACCGCCCTTTCAACCCTGACCGCTCTCTCAACCTTGACCACGTCCTTAACCCTGACCACCCTATCAACTAATACCGCCCTCTCAACCCTGACCGCCTTCTTAACCCTGACCACCTTCTCAACCCTGACCGCCCTCTTAACCCTGACCGCCTCTTACCCTGACCACCTCTCACCCTGGAGGACGGCTTCTTAACCCTGACCACCCTCACAACCCTTACTTATCCGCCTCTAACCTGACCAACCCTGCTCAATCCCTGAACCGGCCTTTCTTAACTCTGAACCACCCTCAACCCTGCGCCTCTGTCAATTCCTGACCGTCTTCCTTAACCCTTACCGCGCCCTCTTTCACCCTGACCGCCTTCTTAACCCTGACCACCCTCTCAACCCTGACCGCCTTCTTAACCCTGACCACCCTCTCAACCCTGACATCCTTCTTAACCCTGACCACCCTCTCAACACTGACCGCCTAATTAACCCTGACCACCCTCTCCACCCTGACCGCCCTCTTAACGCTGACCACCCTCAACCCTGACCGCCCTCTCAACCCTGACCGCCTTCTTAACCCTGACCACCCTATCAACCCTGACCGCCTTCTCAACCCTGACCACCCTCTCAACAATGACTCGCCTTCTAAACCGCTGAACCGCCCTCTTAACACCTGACATGCCTCTCTTAAGCCTGACCACTCCTCTCAACCCTGACCGCCACCTTAAACCTTGACCCTCTCAACCCTACCCGCTTAACCTGACCCCTCAACCCTGACTCGGCCTTCTATACCTCTGACCACCGTCTCAACTCTGTAAGCCTTCCTTATCCCTGACACCCTCTCCCTTGCCGCCTTCTAACCTGACTACCTCTCAAGCCCTCTAACCGCCTTCCTTAACCCTGAATACCCTCTCAACCCTGAAACCGCCTTCTTTAACCCTGACCCACCCTCCAAACCTGAGCCAGACCCTCTCAACCCCTGGACCACCCTTCTCAACCTTACCGCCCTCTCCAACCCTGACCGCCTTCTTAATCCTATTCCACCAAAACTCTGAAACTCCTTCTTAACCCTAAACCATCTGCTCAACCCTGACTCGGCCTTCTTAACCCTGAACCACCTTCTCAACCTGACCACCCGTTTTAACGCCTCACCACCCTCCAAGACCCTGACCGCCTCTTAACCCTGACCACGGCCTCTCAACCTGACCGCCTTCTTAACCCTGACAATCCTCTCAACCCTGACCGCCTTCTTAACCTGAACCAATTCTTTCACCCTAGCAGCCCTCTTTAGAACCCTGACCGCCTTCTTGAACCCTATCGCACCTAAAAAACTCTGACTACTTCTTAAACTAACCACCCCCAAACCCTGACCAGCCTTTTAAACCCTAACCGCCCTCATCAACCTGACAACCCTCTCAACTCTGACCGCTTCTTCTTAACCCTGACCGCCTCTCAAACCCTGACTGCCTTCTTTAAACCCTGACCCACCCTCTACAGACCCCTGAACCGCCCTTCAACCCTGACCACCTCTCAACCCTGACTTGCCTTCCTAAACTCATGACCACCCACTTACACCCTGAAGCGCCTTCTTAAGCCCTGAGCACCCTCGGGTCAACCTGACCGCCTTCTTAACCCTGGTACCCCACCCTCTCAACCCTGAACCACCTTAACCGTGACCACTCTCTAAACCGTGACCGCCTTCTTAACCCTGACCACCCTCTCAACCTTGACCGCCTTCTCAACCTTGACCGCCCTCACTGCCTTAACCCTGAACCACCCTCTCAACCTTGACCGCCCTCTCAACCCTGACCACCCTCTCAACCCTGACCTCCTTAACCCTGACCACTCTCTCAACCTCTGACAGCCCTCTCAACCCTGACCAACCTCTACACCCTGACCGCCTTCTTAACCCTGACCACCCTCTCAACCCTGACCGCCTTCTATACCCTGACTACCCTCTCAACCCTGACCGCCTTCTTATCCCTGACCACCCTCTCAACCCTGACCTCCTTCTTAACCCTGACTACCCTCAACCCTGACCGCCTTCTTAACCCTTATCACCCTCTATACCCTGACTGCCCTCTCAACCCTGACCGCCCTCTCAACCCTGACCGCCTTCTTAACCCTGACCACCCTCTCAACCCTGACCGCCTTCTAACCCTGACTACCCTCTCAACCCTAACCGCCTTCTTAACCCTGACCACCCTCTCAACCCTGACCGCCTTCTTAACCCTGACCACCCTCTCAACCCTAACCGCCTTCTTAACCCTGACCACCCTCTCAACCCTGACCGCCGCCTTAACCCTGACCACCCTCTCAACCCTGACCGCCCTCTCAACCTTGACCACCCTCTCAACCCTGACCGCCCTCTTAACCCTGACCGCCCTCTCAACCTTGACCACCCTCTAACCGCCTTCTTAACCCTGACCACGCTCTCGAAAACCCTGAACAAACCCTCTACACCCCTATACCGCTTTCTTACCCTGACCAATCTCATCTCCCCTGACTGCCTTATTAATCCTGACCACCCTCTCAACCCTGACCGCCTTCTTAACCCTGACCGCCCTCTCAACCCTGACTGTCTTGTTAACCCTGATCGCCCTCTCAACCTTGACCGCCTTAACCCTGACCACCCTCTACACCCTGACCGCCCTTTCAACCCTGACCGCTCTCTCAACCTTGACCACCTCCTTAACCCTGACCACCCTATCAACTAATACCACCCTCTCAACCCTGACCGCCTTCCTTAACCCTGACCAACCTTCTCAACCTGACCGCCTATTAACCCTGACCCCGCCTTCTTTAACCCCTGACCCCCTCTCAAACCCTAACGCTTCTAAACCCTGAACCACCCTCTCAACCCTTACCTGGCCTTCTTAAACCCTGACCCACCCTCTCAATCCTCTGACCGGCCTCTTAAACCCGACCAACCACTCACCCTGACCGCCTCTCAACCCTGACCGTCTTCTTAACCCCTTACCGCCCTCTCAACCCTGACCGCCTCTTAACCCTGACCACCCCTCTCAACCCTGACTGCCTTCTTACCCTAACCCACCCTCTCACCTTGACATCCTTCTAACCCCTGACTCAACCGCTCTCAACACTGATCGGCGCCTATTAAATCCCTGACCACCCTCCTCCACCCTGACCGCCCTCTTAACGCTGACCACCTTCAACCCTGACCGCCCTCACCTGACCGCCTTCTTAAGTCCTGAACCACACCTATCAAAACCACTGACCGCCCTCTCAATCCCTGACCACACTCTCACAATGACCGCCTTTAAACCCTGACCGCCCTCTCAAACCTGACCGCCTTCCTTAACCCTGACCACCCTCCCAACCCTGACCGCATCTCAACCCTGACCCTCTCAACCCTAACCGCCTTACCCTGAACACCCTCTCAACCCTGACCGGCCTTTTAACCCTGACCAACCCTCTCAACCCTGACCGCTTCTTAACCCTGACCACCCTCTTTCAACCTGACCGCCTTCTATATCAGCTGAGCCAACCGTCTCACCTGAACCGCCTTTCTATCACCTGACACCCTCTCAACCCTGAACCGCCTTCTAACCCTGACTATCCTCTCAACCCCAACCGCCTTCTTAACCTCTGAAATACCCTCATCAACCCCTGACCGGCCTTCTACCCTGACCAGCCCTCAACCCTGACCCCACCCCAAGCCCTGACGCGCCTCAACTCCTTACCACCCCTCCAACCCTGACCGGCCTTCCTAACCCTGACCAACCCTCTCAACCCTGTCCACGCTTCCACCCTGACACTCCTCTCAACTTCTGACCACTCTTTCTTAACCCTGACCACCCTCGCAACCCTGATCGCCTTCTTAACCCTGACCGCCCCTCTCAACCCTGACCGGCCTTTTAACCCTGACCACCCTCTCAAGCTCTGAATCGTCCTTCTTAACCCCTGACCACCCTCTACACCCTGACCGCCTTCTTAACGCTGA
>JABUQX010021486.1:0-10000 GCA_015478945.1 Trachelipus rathkii
TATCACTAATTTTAGAAGAATCAAATTACCAGTTCCTTTGCAATGCTATAACTACCCTCTTTCAAATTCACCATATATTACCATCAGGGCCTTTGCAGCTTTATACTTGGATCAATATTGATCTACATAAACGTTTTAATATCCTTCTTACATCACAACCTAAATTCAAATTCTAAGGCCTCCATTTGTGTTACAGCATACCAAAGACTATTTAGTCTCCTGAAACTATTTTTAAAATATGAATTATTATATACTTATAACACTGGGGGTTTGAACAAAATAAGCATTCAAAATGTTGACCAACTCCTTCATGCTGAACCACAAATTTTCATCAATGTTAATTGGACCAATTGTCCTATTCTTACTTTTAGATTTAAAAGCTAAAAAAAAAAAAATCTTCAGTTCTTCATTACTATTCCTTGCCCTAAAATAATTTTCGTCTGGATGAATTATCCTAATCTCCATTCCTTTAAGCTTCATTTTCTATTTTATCCTATAATTTTCTAAATCATCTTTCCTATTACTACCCTTGAATATTTTTAAAACATCTATGCTTTTCATTAATTTTTCTCTCTTATCTCTCTAATCCACCAAACAGGTTTTCTCGTCGCCACCCTAATTGGTTTTTTATCTTTTAAAACCATTACTGACTGAATAGTCATTAAAAAATTTGCTTTAAAATGTGCCCACATATAAAACAGTTTTGGTCTCGTTAAACTCTATCCAGTTCAGTTATACTAAGCATGTCTCGAAATTTGGTAAATCGCCATTTCGGAAATCTTTGATCTTTTCCTTATTAACTTGCAATTTTTGGCCCAGATATCACATTCATTATTAAACTTTTATATTATTATTATAGTCCATATTATTAAATTCTCCTCAACCCTAACTTCATCCACCATACTTTCATCATTAGTTATTATTAAGTCTAATAGTGCATCGCTATTCTTGTGGGTTTCCTTGGACCATCTGCGTCAAAAAGTTATCTAGTATACAATTTATAACTACTGAACTACTATGGTCCATATTAGACAAGGCGAATCCCAATGAATGCCAGGCAAAATTAAAATCACCCATTATGACAATACCTTTTCATTACTGTTGCATGCTGTCTCAATTTCTTCACAATTTCAGCACTCTAATTCTGACTTGGCCAGAGGAGGTCTATAAAAATGCCCCTAATTCTATTATGATTATTGTAATAAGATATCTACCCACACTGATTCAATATCATGATTAATTTTAAATTCAGTCATTAGTACAGAGTTAATATTGCTTTTTACATAAAGCGCCACACCACACCCTTCTTTCTCTACGCGTGGTATAAATAAAGTGAAATCCTCTATTTCATATCTGAAAGAGTCTCCATATAATTCTTCATTACCCATGCCTCAGTTACAAATAATGTCTAGATTCTCATTTATCGTACTAACTAATCACTCATCTTTTTTATTTACTAAGTGCTATGAGCATTTGCTGAAAAAACATTTGCATACTCGAAATGCTGTTTAATTTTTATTGCTATCAATCATTATTTAAACCTGTTAACAACATTATTTTATTTATGCTCCCCACTATTACAGTTACAATTGCTATTATTTGTATCCAGATTTAGCCCATCACCCCCAACTTTTACCTAGTTTTTTGCTAACAAGTCTCCAACTAGGTAACTGAAAAGCTCAAACACCTTTACGACTCAGTGAACCCAATCGCTGCCAAAAAAGATCGTTTATCCAGAAATTCTCTCCACAAATCCAAAAAAACCTAATATTTTCTGAAAAACATAATTCCTAACCCTTTCTTACACCTAAAGCCCTACTCCCCCCATCCTGAACCTGCACCGTAACCTAGCGTAAAACCCAGAAAATCATGCAGCCTTCTTCCACTAGCTTTCATCTTCTGAATCAATCTCCTATAATCTGCTATTAATTCTTCTGACCTTCTATGCCCTATATCATTTGTACCCACATGCACATCACTCTGAATCAACAATTTGTAGAATCAATCTCCTTATCTCATCCTAATCCGATATCACTCACCTCTGCACCTGGATAACATACTCTAATCGTTTCTTTTTTATTCTTAGTTTGAAAAGTCCTATCTAGGTATCGTATCATAGAGTCTCCAATTAGCAATTTATCAGTCTTCCCTCCAGAAAACTCAACATTACCATATATATATATATATTTAAAATCCGTATTAATATTCAATATTTAGGCCTAGAAGGGGTATTGGTACTACTGTGTAATTTAAAACATCTTTAATATACATAAAAAAAGTAATTAAAAAAAAAAAAAAAAAAAAAGTTTTAAAAAAAAAAAACGTTTTTTCAAAAAAAAAAAAAAATTTTTTAAACGTTTTTTTTTCCCAACCCTATTATTACCTATTTTTTTTTTTAACTAAACGAATACCATAGGGTAAATGTACAAAAGGTTGGCATACATGCATGACAGACTATTCGCTGAAATGCTCGCTTCAAATGCATGTTGCATGCGAGCTGTGCCATAGGTTGTTATCTGAGAACACTCGTGTGCAGCACACATTTGAAGGAAGTGCTTCAGTGAGCAATATGCCATGCATTACGCCAACCTGTTGTGCATTTACCCTATGGTATTCATTTAATTAAAAAAAATTAAATATATATATATATATATATATATATATATATTATTAACTTTATATTAATATATATATATAATATATATATATATATATATATATATATAATATATATATATAATATATATATATATTCATTTTTTTAAAATTGTATAAATATTTTTAATATTGATTGAATGAATTCAAACACATTAGAAAGTTTAACAGATTCTGACAAAATATCAATATTTTTTCCAATAATGGCTTTTTTTTTATATATCTTTTATCCTCATGTAAAAATGCTAAAACAGTGGTCCCAAACCTCTCTCATATAGCTATAAATGTAATCAATCTACCCAAATAAATTTTTGTTTTAAATTCATTTTAGGACCCATTAAATTTAGGTTACAATAAGTTTTGTTAATTATACACAATAAATCTGTGTCTACTTAACTGAACTCATCATAACCTTACTGATTTTTCAAACGTTAAAATTTAATTTTTTAACATTTGGCAATGTTGCTTCTAGGAATATCAAAAGTTCTATTGGTTTTAAAAAATATATTGATTTTTTTAGAATCTGTTAAACTCAATAATTACCCACATTCTTTGATGGGAATATTATAAATCGATTATTTTTTCAAAAATTTCGATATCTCATGGGATTACCTTTTTCCAAACTATTACCCAATTTTTTATTATCAACATGTTGCAAGTTCCATACTCATCAAAAAAAATTTTTTTTTTTTTTAAATAGATTTTTTTGAATTTTGTTAAACTCAACTATTACTGAAATTAATACATTTTAAATTTCTAAAATCAATTAGCAAAAAATGCTAGGTTAGAAGTGGAATATAAACAATTACCACGAAAGCTTTAAATTGTAACAGAGCCTAGCTAAGAATCTTTTAGTTTTACTTCCTTTAAATTCTAGAATAATTCCAACTGTTCCATATGGTCAGGCCACTTGCAAAAATTAAGAAATTATTTACTGTCTTAATAACAAACCCTAATGACCCCAACAATTCCTACAAAACTGATGTCGTTCCAGTAACTGGTTGGATGTTCCAGCTTAACTTGCTCTTCTCATTCTGCTTGGGACATTGCACAACTTTTCACCCAATACGACTAACTTTTACTTTTCTTAGTTTTTCATCTATTCATCTACTGAACATCACACCTTCCAATTACACTATGGACCAATGCTATGACTTTCCCTCAGTTCAATTTCAGTTAACTCGGTTTTACCAGACTACTCATAAACTCACTTTAGAGAAATCAGAATTCATAGCAACACCATGTAGGGATGGCCAAAAAAATATCGATTATATAGAGATATCGATATTTCTTGGCGATATTTTCTTAAGCAATATATCGATATATTTTTTTTTTTATTTATTTTTTTTTTTTAACATTTTTAAAGGCCGGAAAACCCATATTTCGTTCCTCCCCCAATATAATGTCATGTATAAAATAAACCGAAAAATGAGGGTTTTAGACTTTTCGTCTTTTCGAGAACCAAAAATAGGAAGAGGAGGCGCGAGGGGGATAGTCAGAAATCGTAGTACATAATTAAATGCGGCGCATTGGCACATGCCAAACATGTCACAATCAAATAGTCATTCTGATCAGTAGATATTCAGGCCCGCAACACCGCAGTTGATTTCATTTCATAATTTCAAAATTCAATCATTCTGCATTCAATGTTTTAATTCATTTCATTGATTTCAGTATTCACTATTCAGTTATTCGTATTCAGTGATCAGTGGATAAATTAAGATGTCGTATGTGCTAACTGCTAAGCATTGTGCTTTCTTTAATTAAGTTTCTTAGTTTCAAAAAATAATTCAAAATTTTTTTAGAGACAAGTTTAAATATAACGCGTGGAGAATTAAATATAAAACAAATTAAACATGTCATCAAAAAGTAGAGGCTGAGATTATTTAAAAAAATATATCTAATGACGAGGCAGTTTGTAATCTCTGTGGCAGAAATGTGAGAACCACTGGCAATACAACCACGGTATACCATAAAGCCCACATGGTTGCCTGGTTGGTTGAATGTCTGGCTCGCTCTCTCTCTTAGCCGGGTTTGCCTATCGCTTGACCTCCCTATTCCCTTCCCTTAATTTATTGAGATTTTCTTCTCTTAGTCCGATGATTGTTAAGGAAGGAGATTGCAAGACTGAGTGAAAATGTGAATGGATTGAAAGAAGAAGTATTTGAGTTGAGAAAGGAGGGAAGTGTTAGGAAAAAAGTTAGTAGGGATGTCGAGGCAAGGAGGGAGCGGGATATAGGGGTAGACAGGAATAGTGATTCACCTAGGCAGGAAGATGAGAGGGAAAAGGATAAAGTAGTGTATAATAGGTCTGCAGATGAATATAGAGTTGTAGAAACTAGAAATAATAATTTAAAGATGAGGATCTCGAAAGTCAGTCAGCCTGTGACCTGCAGTAACAGGTTCGACTGTCTTCCAGATGGGGAGGGATCAGAGAGTGCCAATGGTAATGTTGAGTTTTCTGAAGGGAAGACTGATAAATTGCTAATTGGAGACTCTATGATACGATACCTAGATAGGACTTTTCAAACTAAGAATAAAAAGAAACGATTGAGAGTGTGTTATCCAGGTGCCAGAGTGAGTGATATCGTGGATAGGATAGATAGAGAGATTGATTCTACAAATGTTGATTCAGATGTGATTGTGCATGTGGGTACAAATGATATAGGACATAGAAGGTCAAAAGAATTAATAGCAGATTATAGGAGATTGATTCAGAAGATGAAAGCTAGCGGAAGAAGGTGCATGATTTCTGGGATTTTACCTAGGTTAGGTGCAGGTCAGGAATGGGGGAGTAGGGCTTTAGGTGTAAATGAAAGGATTAGGAATTTATGTATTTCAGAAAATATTAGGTTTTTGGATTTGTGGAGAGAATTTCTGGATAAAGATCTTTTTGCAGCAGATGGAGTTCACTTGAGTCGTAAAGGAGTTGGGCTTTTCAGCACCAGGTTGGAGACTTGTTTAGCAAAAAACTAGGTAAAGTTGGGGGGGATGGGCTAAATCTGGATACAAATAATAGCAATGGTAACGGTAATAGTGGTGATATAAATAAAACTAGTGTTACAGGCTCAAATAAGGATGATAGCAATAAAAATAACAGCATTTCGAATATAAAATGCTTTTACACAAATGCTCATAGCCTTAGAAATAAAAAAGATGAGCTGATTAGTTATACCATAAATGAGAATCTTGACATTATTTGCATAACTGAGGCATGGGTTAATGAAGAATTATATGGAGACTCCGTTCAGGAATATGAAATAGACGGATATTCACTTTATTTATACCAGCGTAGAGGAAAGAAGGGGGGGGGGGTGTGGCGCTTTATATTAAAAGCAATATTCAATCTGTATTAATGACTGACTTTAAAACTAATCATGATATTGAATCGGTATGGGTAGATATCCTTATGTTTAATAAATCATATAGAATAGGGGCATTTTATAGACCTCCTGGCCAGAGTCAAGAATTAGACTCAGAAATTGTAAAAGAAATTGAGACAGCATGCCACAGTAAAGAAAAAGGTATAGTCATAATGGGTGATTTTAATTTTCCTGGCATTAAATGGGATTCCTTGTCTAATACGGACCATAGTAGTTCAGTATTTATAAATTGTATACTAGATAACTTTTTGTGCCAGATGGTCCATGAACCCACAAGACACGATGCACTATTAGACTTAATATTAACTAACGATGAAAGTATGGTGGGTGAGGTTAGAGTTGAAGAGAATTTAGGACTTAGTGACCATAATATAATTAGATTTAATATGAATGTGATATCTGGGCCTAAATTGCAAGTTAATAAGGAAATGATCTTAGATTTCCAAAATGGTGATTTTACCAAATTTCGAGACATGCTTATTATAATTGACTGGGATAAAGTTTAAAGACCAAAACTGTTTTATCATGTGGGAACATTTTAAGCAAATTTTAATAAATATTCAGTCAGTATGTTTTAAAGATAAACCCATTAGGGTGGCGAAGAGAAAACCTGTTTGGTGGAATAGAGAGATAAAAGAGAAAATTAATGAAAAGCGTAGATGTTTTAAAATATTCAAGGGTAGTAATAGGGAAGATGATTTAGAAAATTATAGGAAAAATAGAAACGAACTTAACCAGTTAATAAGGAAGGCAAAGAGAGAGGCAGAAATTAATTTAGCAAGGAATAGTAATAAGAACCCGAAGAAGTTTTTTAGCTTTTATAAATTTAAAAGTAAGAATAGGACAATTGGTCCAATTAAAATTGATGAAAATTTAGTGAGTTCAGATAAGGAGTTGGTCAACATTTTCAATGCTTATTTTGCTTCAGTGTTTACTGAGGAAAGATTAGATAATAGTTTGGAGACTAATAGTTCTTATGCATGTAACAAATAGACTTACAGAATTTGAATTTGCCGTTAAAAGGTAATAAACGTTTATTAGACCATATTGATCCAGGTAAAGATGCAGGGCCCTGATGGGATATAGGGAAGAATTCAGAAAGGGGGGTAGTATCAGCATTGAAAAGGCACTGAATTTGTTTTTAAGCGATATATAACATTTGGTGAAGGTACCAGACGACTGGAAAACAGCATATATTTGCCTATTTATATATAAGGTAGTAAGGAAGATTTGGTTAGCTTAACATCTTTGGTTGTAAAGGTTCTGAAAAAGTTACTGAAAGGTCATAGAGAAATATTTGGAAGATAACAAGGTATTGTACGACTCCCAGCATGGTTTCAGAAAAGGGTAGGTCATGTCAGACAAACCTTTTAGAATTTATGGAATACATTACTGACTGCATTGACCGAGGAGATCCAGTTGATATTGTATATTTAGACTTTAGTAAAGCTTTGGTTCCCACATAAGGCTGATGAAAAAGTTATTGCAATGTGTTATAGGTGGAGTGGTACATGGTTGGATTTAAGAGTGGTTGCGAAATAGAAAACATTGTGTACAACTAAATGGAATAAATCATCATGGGAAATAGTGAAGAGTGAGGTGTCCCACAGGGTTCAGTGCTGGGGCCACTGTTGTTTCTCATATATATAATGATTTAGACCAGGGACTTAAATGCAAGGTTTCTAAGTTTGCAGATGATACTAAAAGTGGCCACCTCAGTTAGGAATAGTGAAGGATGTAAAGATTCAAAATGATCTTGATAAACTTCTTGGGGTGGGCAAAGATAGTGGCAAATTTTTAATAGTAAAAAGTGTAGGGTTCTTCACCTAGGTTACTCAAATAAATTTTAACTACGATATGAATGGGGATTGGCTTGAGTCTGTGGACCAAGAAAAGATTTAGGTGTGATTATAAGCATTTGAAAGTAGCTAATCAGTGTTTGGAAGCTAGAAATAAAAGCTAATAAGATGCTGGGCTTAATAAATTGCAATGTTGTTTATAAGAGCAAAGTAAGTAATAAGTAAACTGTATAATAGCTATGTTAGGCCAATAATAGAGTATTGTGCACAAGTTTGGGCCCCTTATTTAAAGAAAGACTTAGATATGCTAGAGAGAGTGCAACGTAGAGCAACAAGGATGATTTCTGGGTTTGAGGGTAAAAGCTATGAGGAGAGGCTGAAGGAGTTAGGAATGTTTTCTGTAGAAAGGCGATTTCTCAGAGGGGACATGATACAAGTATACAAAATATTTACATCTATTGATAATACAGAGATTAATAAATTTTTCATAGTAGAACATGGACAGGTGACCAGGGGGCATAATAAGAAAATTAAGAAGAAAGCATGCCATCTTGATATAAGAAAGCATGCATTCAGTAATAGGGTTGTTAAATTTTGGAATAGTTTGCCAGAGGAGGTTGTTGAGTGTGACTCGATTGCAACATTTAAGAAAGGGTTAGATTCGTTTATGGATGGGTTGGGAATCATATAATATATTGACGAAGCCAAATTGGCGGGTTTTTAGTTGTGATATAGTTATAGTTAGATGGCATGTGTGACCATAACTTAGTTATTAATGCATGTGGATGGTTTGGGTATCATATTTATATATCATTAGTTTTGACTAAGCCAAATTGGTGGATTTGTAGTTACAACAAATTGACAAGCCCTAGGGTGCTTTGTGGATTTGCATGAGCATGTTTGGGTGGTGGGTTGGCTGGGACAGTCTCGATAGGCCCATGTGGCTTTTTACTGTCTCTATATTCTTTATGTCTTTATGTCTTTATGATTCCAAAACACCAAGGCACCCATCTGCTTTCTTGACAGCCTTTCCTGGTGATTCTTCCTTCTCAAGGATAAATAAGTGAAACGGGAGAGAAATGTTTTCTCAATTTTATTAAAAAAAAAAAAACAGTAAAAAATTAATATATAATAAAAAATATATATATATATATATATATATATATATATATATATATATATATATATTATATATATATATATAAATATATATATATATATATATATATATATATATATATATATATATATATATATATATATATATATATATATATATATATATATATATATATTATTATTATTATTATTATACAATCACCTTTGTCCCGCTTGAGCGGGGTAGTGGTGCGTACAGCCTCCCTCACTTCCCCTCAGCTCGCCCTCACCCACCTCCTCCACCCCCCTCTATCCCTCGCCAACACCCTACCCTCTTCCTCCCCCATCCCTCCCTCCTCCAGCATCTCCTTTATTCCATCCATCCACCTCCTTCTTGGTCTCCCCCTTCCTCTCCTTCCTATCCCCTCCGCCTCCCAAACTCTTCTAACCACTCTCTGTTCCTCCATTCTCACTAAATGCCCATACCATCTTAACATTCCCTTCTCCGCTCTTCCCACCAGACCATTCCTCCAATCACATCTCTCCCTCACCACCCTATTCCTAATCCTCTCCCTTCTACTGACCCCACAAACGGCTCTCAACCCCTTCATCTCAAATACTTCCAACTTTTTCCTGGACCTGGCATTCAACCCCCACGTTTCACACCCATACAATACCGCTGGTACACAGATTTTCTCAAACATACTTATCTTGACTTTCTGTGATAGATCCCCCCCTTTCCATATTTCTCTCAGACCACTCAAAGCTCTCATTCCTTCACCTATTCTATGCTCTATCTCCTCCTTCATCCCTCCCCCCTTACCCAACTCCATCCCTAAATATCTAAAAACCTTTACTTCTTCCAATACTACACCCCCTACTCTAACCTCTAACACCTCCTCCTCTACACTCTCCTCCTCCTCAAACACTAATACTTTACTCTTACCTGGATTTATTTTAAGCCCCTTTTGTCCACACATTCTCTCAAACTCCCTCACCAAATACCTCAACCCTTCCGCGCTCTTCGCCACTAGGGCCGTATCATCCGCAAACAGTATCATGTTC
>JABUQX010021486.1:15000-17500 GCA_015478945.1 Trachelipus rathkii
TGCGAAATACTTTTGAAATTGTTTTTTATTGCTAGTAAGGAATCATACTTGGATGACCACCTAGTTGGACACAATTTTTTAGTGTTTTTGTGATGCATTCGTTAATTGTTGAACAGCTGTTAATTCCTTGCCACCGAGCTGTACTAGAACTGAAATACACATATACTTTTTCCAGTTTGTCATAAAATTTTTGAAGCCATTATATCTTTTACAGAATCATTAAGAATTAAATTTAAATTATGAGCTGCACAATGAATGTATTCTGCATTTGGAACAATTTTCTATATACGAGCCTGAAGTCCTGAATATTTCCCTCGCATATTTGTTCCTCCATCATAGCCTTGACCTCTGCATTTTTCTAATTTAATGTTTTTGTTATCTAATACCTTAATTATTTGTTTTTCAAAGTTTTCGGCACTGTTCTCTGTTATGTTATAAAAACCCACAAATTTTTCTTCAGGGGAGGTGCAACTATTTCTTAAGGGCACGCCCCAATTTTCACCCCCTAAAAATGGACATAAAATTCGGAATTTTCAGCCGATTTTGACCCTATAAACCCTAAACGTTGTTTTCGGGTGTTTTTCTGTGACTGTAGTCATTCTTTCAGAATTTTAAATTTTTCAAAACCCATGTTTTTGACATTTTCGTATCAACTTCCAGAATTTTTTTCGAAATGACTTCAAACTTGAAATATGCATAGATAGGTCCATTACCTACAATAGTCAAAGAGGATTTTTCGATTTTTTTGAGTTTTGTGCTTCAGCGTTGTCCAATTTCCAAACCCATTTTTTTGGATTTTGAAATGAAAAATTGCGATAATTTTTTCTGTTCGGGCGAAGTGGATAAAATTTTCAGGGCATATGTAGTCGGGAGAGGCACATATTTTACTTAGATAATTTCTTTGTATATGCAATAGTTTTGGATTTGTTCTTGGAACAAATTTAAAAAAAAAAATTTAAATTTTTTTAAAAATTTTCTTTTGAGTATACAAAAAATTATCTAAGTAAAAAGATGCATCTCGCCCGACTATACAAGCCCTGAAAATTTGATGTTGATCGGATGAGTAGAAAAAAATATATATATATAAATTTTCATTTTTCAAAAATTCAAATGTTTGAAAAAGTGAAATATTGGGATATTTTTTTATACTTGTCCGATCAACATCAAATTTTCAAGGCTTGTATAGTCGGGCGAGATGCATCTTTACTTATATATATATATATATATATATATATATATATATATATATATATATATATATATATATATATATATATATATATATATATATATATATATATATATATATATATATATATATATATATATATGTTTTATAAATTATGTATTTTTTCATATTTCATTTATTATTTCGTTTGTTTGCTCTTCGCAATTATGGGCCCCTTTACCTGCGTGGGCCCCCCCGCACCGCGGGGTCCGCGGACCTGTATATATATATATATATATATAGGTGTGTGTGTGTGGATAGATACATAGATTGCTAAATATATATATATATATATATATATATATATATATATATATATATATATATATATATATATATATATATATATACTGTATATATATATATATATATATATATATATATATATATATATATATATATATATATATATATATATATATATATATATATATATATATATATATATATATATATATTATATGTATATTAGTGTGTTATATATATATAGAGAAGAGGATTGGACGGATAGTGAATTAGCCGGATACCGGATATCCGGCTGGAAGTTAACCGGATATCGGATAGTGAATTAGCCGGATACCGGATATCCGGCAGTCTGTTATATAGCGTCGGGCGGGGTGACTAAATAAAAAAAAAAATATTTTGCTCATCGTGGTAGTACTACAAGTTTTATTTAGATTATCTTTAATTCTAGAGAGTTTTTATATTTTTTAAAAATATAATAAATTAGTGTATAAAATGTCCTTAAATAGAATTTCACATTTGAAAAATGCAAGTTTTTTAACTGTTTTAAATGAAAAGTTATGGACAGATTTTAATTATATATTTTTTCAGTGTATACAGTTGAGTATGTTAGCTTTAAACTGGCAAAGTAAATTTTTGTTCCAAACAGTGCATAGTGGTTAAATCGCTGGGCCTAACTTGGCCTGATTCATCCCAATAAAAATTGATGATGGGGTGAATTGGGCCACCATTGTTATTCTTATTTTATGTAGCCTATTATTATTGACATTTTTATTACGTATAGCTAATTTAAATATAATAAACAGTTACTTATATTAAGTAAAAATTAAAATAAAAAATGAAATTTATATGGAAAATATGAATTCAAAAAAAGTGTCAAAATTTGTCCCACGAATGGGGTGAATTGGGCCACCACATTTTTATTCTTATTTTATTTATCATTATTAAAATTTTAATTACTTATTACTAATTTTAATATAATAAACAATTTCTATATTAAGTAAAAATTAAAATATAAAATTGAATTTA
>JABUQX010021486.1:22500-26031 GCA_015478945.1 Trachelipus rathkii
AAGTGATAGTATTATAATAATAATATCAATATATACTCTATATATATATACGTCATATAGTAGTATAACTATAGATATAAATATATATATATTATTAAATATATAATATATATTTTATTACTATATATATAGTAAATATATATATATATATATATATATTAATAAGTATATTATATATTTAACTAGATCAGTATATCAATATTAATAGTGACTTTTCTCTGTTATATTATTATATAATCAGTTATAATATAATATATAATAATATACTATACTATAGTATATTAATGATTAATTATAATATATATTAGTACTGTAAATACTATAATAATAATAAATGGGTAACAACCTTACAAAGCCCCGCGGATGATCATGAAGCGAAGCTTCTACGTGAGACAGCAAATTAAACACGGGTAAACTAGTTGCACCAAGTACTTTTCAAAACAAGATGTAATAATTTGGACAATTGGTGACTGCGGAACAAGAAACTAGTCCCTCTAATTACGGTTTTGTGTGACCTGTCGCATGTGATGTCAATTTGCAACTTCCATAAATCCATGTCTGCTTTACTAAGATCCTTCATTTTGGCGATTTCGACATCTTCCCTTGGTAAAAGTTTACACAATCCTTTTGTCTTCTCACCTATGGCACATGACACTCGATCGGTTATGACAAAACTTGAAACAAGGGAAAATTTAAAGAACAACCTCTTTCCTAATGTGATTAATTAAATCATCCAAAAATGGGGTATAAAGATTATAAACGAGAAATGCATGACTTCATGCTGCTGATGAAAGCTGACATGCTTGCAGTTCATGTGTGTCAAGAGAGATTTTTTAATGATAATTTTATTTGGCAAAATGTTGGTCTAAAATATCCTAGTGGATGTGGTTCTTATCAGACCATGTGACCTTTCGCCATACATAGTTTACGTCCACCAAAATTTCTGCGCAATGACAATTCTTTTCAACGAAAAAATCTTTTTATAACACATAATATATAACTATATATACTATATTACTATCTGGCAGGAAATATGAGTTATTTATGAAATATTACTGGTTCCAATAATATTTTAACTACTGACTAAGGTCATAATTAATTATTTAAAATTGAACTGAACATTTATCAATAATAAATCAATAATATAATAAATAAATATTGGCTTTAGCTATACTGATATTCTACTTATTAAACTTTATCTGAACTCCATATTTTCTTCCTGCCAGTCAGAGTGGAGTTTACCATCAAACCAGGTCCAACAAGTCTTACTCACTATATTAAACTGTAAAGACTCGTGTCCCATAAGACGCAAATATAGCTACTTATAGTGCATTGGCCAGAATTCTTCATAGCCTTTAACTTTGTTCTAGAAATGTCGTGTGGCAAAGCCTGAGTAAATTCTTATTATCACATACACATTATTTAATGACTCTCAGTTCCAAAGAAAGCACGGAATACAACCTTGCATAGGCAGAATGTAACTGGTTCCAAAGTTTTCCGGGAGTGTCATGGTATGAATGGGTGCACACGTCTGCAAAAGAGAAAAAAAATAGAAAAACAATAAAGATGTAAATATATATACAAATACATTCTTGTACAATAATTATCATTCGAATAAACATTACACTACAAATGGCATTTATCAGCCGAAGAAGATATAACAGTGTCTGGAGTATCCTACGGTGTAAAAATTCACTTATTGATGAGATGGGTAATTAGCTGATAATATAAACTCCGAAGTAATTGGATAATTTCAAAAATAAATAAGGATCCAAAAATAGAACAAACTATATTAGGCTTGGTAGCACTCTATATATTTGAGGCAGTAAGTTCTCCTGGTAGAGAAAGAATTGACCAGCAGCGGGGTATCTGCTCGCCGACTTAGCCGAGTGCCTACCTCTGAATAGCACTGCCGATAAGTGCAAAAACCAAAGGTATTATAACATTAGGAAAATTGATACACGTGCCAACTCCCCATTTGCCTCTCCCTCCTTTTTCTTAAAAAGACATGCAGCTCGCAGCAGAATCAGTCTGCTGCGTCGACCCCACTCAACACGCTGGTCATTGTAATTACTCATTTTCCGTGTTTAAATATCCGCTGCTACCACAACTCTAATACAATATGAGATTGGTCGCTTTGCTACTGATAGGCAGTCTATTGCCAAGTTGCTGGGGTTCGTGCACTGGGGACTTATACGCAAAATGAATAGCAGTCTTATATTTTCAAATGGACTTTACAATAAAAGGAGCCAGATATGTCTCCGTTTATGAAAGAATGTCTAAATAAAGCCACACAATCCTACACAACAGTAATACCTTTCAATGATTTTAGAGATACCGCTAGCCCCCAAAGATTGTGCCCAGATCAGCCTATTCATAAAGAGAACAGGAGTTTCAATCCTTCTAGCAGCTGCTTGTAAATATATATACCAGTAATTCGTCGTGTTATGTACCCAGCGGTTCTGTTACAGTATAGTACCCTAAACTTTTCATCCTCCCTGTGTAATTATATGGATCGACGCAGCACCCATCTTATGTCAATATTCTCCCCTAATAGGCTCCCCAAGTAATTTTCCTCTTCGCGTTACACTATTATCTTAGTAGCAACCACTATAATTTAATTCAAAAACAAGATGGCTTTTCAACTACTCACTTGAAATATATTACCCATCATTACAGCCACGACAGCACTTAAGATTGCGCGGTTACGCAAAGAGGCTTCATTTCACAGTGAAACTTCTGTCTAAATCTCCTACGAGAACATTAAGAAAGCTTATCCCAATATTTTAGCCAGCATTATCATTGTCAGAATAATTCAAGAACAATAGTTTTAGATTACCGGAAAAATGGGTAGCAAAATTAGCGCGAAGCAAAAAGCACAGTATACCACTCTCTTCACACAAGGACAATATTGCAAAGTTTATTATCCCATTAACCAGTACCTCAATATCTCAATAGTCATAATTCCACTGCAGTTAGATGTAGAGGAAACTAAAAAGCTATTACTGCATGATAAGTAGCTTAATGCCTGGTTTAAAATAAAAATACATACAATATCTATAAAATTATTTCAAACGTCTTACGATTCTCCTGATTGGGGCAACAAGGAATGCAAGTGGATGTGAGGCAGTCAGTATGAACAAATGGGAGACGGTATAATATTATAGGTACGTGATTATACTAAAGTTATATCTGGCCAGGGAGCATGGCCTCCCTTAACAATTATCGTCCCATTCCAACGTGAGTTACTATGCTCATATATAAAAAAAAAATAATGGCTTATAGAATTACATATCATAATATTATGTATATTAACTATATTAATTAATATATATTATATATATATTATATAATAAAATACTGTAGAATATGTAGGCATCCTGAATATATACTATACTATATGAAAATGACATATGTATATATCACTAATAATAATCTTATATATATTCTAATATCTTATAAAATCTTATCATTAATTAATTACACTATATAGTAAGTATATATATATACGTATAATATTATATTATAACT
>JABUQX010021487.1:5000-27500 GCA_015478945.1 Trachelipus rathkii
ATTAGTGAAAATGTATTGGGTCTTACGCTTTTGTTTCTCGTTTTTTCAAAGAGATTTTTCTGCGTTTGTTCAATATTTCTGACTTAGTCTGTAGTAGCTTCCTTAAATTCAGTAGATAAATTGATTAATAGAAAGTAAAGAGAATAGAGAAAGATTGATAGCAATGAAATAGAAATTTACCTCCTTACCCTTCTTAACATTTTTGATTTTTAGAATTGACTTTTAACACGTGAACTCGCTTTTGAAAGTAAGAACTTGGTATTGTTCCGCTAGTGAACTTAATTGAAATGATTGAGAACCATGAATGTAATGTGGGACAGGATTAGATAATCCATTATAAAAACCATTGGAGGTTATTCAACCTTTTAAATATAACCTTTTCAAATGAATTAGATGAAATGAACTTGAAAAGAGAGTGGGAGAAAGAGTGATGATTGGAGCTAAGTAGATATCATGGGCGATAAATAAATGAACAATTGTGTATTCCTCTATTGGTTCTTACGCCGTTTGAGGTTTATCTCTCTCATTTCAAGAGAGTTATTATATGCTCTCTGACAGTTCTTGTAAACATCACGCTAGTAGCAGAGGCTTTGTTAGTTTAGAATCTAAACTTAGTAGGTAAAGTTGGATTAGTTGAAGCAAAAGACGACATTAGAGAATATTCTTGATTGAAAAAGTTGTGGGAATGATTGAAATAAATTTAACGCTGTCGCCATACCTGTCATAAACATTTGGGATCTTTAAGTTTGGGAATTTTTACAAGCGCACCGAGGTAGGACCGTTATATTATCTAGCTCAATTGATTTATTTTTAGCGCCTGGGGATTTCTGGATAATTATATCCAGTAGTGACAAAAATACAAATTCCACTAAAACTAAAAATAGTATTTATGGAATACCAAAAGTAAATATTTGCATATGAACGCCTAAAAAAAACTCGAAAATACGAATAAAGATAGTCATAGCATGGTGTATGCTAGGCGGGCAGGGGGGCACTTTGCCTCCCCTAAACTTGCGAAATAATAAAAACTGAAGCCTTATATGTTTGCCGAAGGGACTTATTAAGGGTGTTTATTAGTAAGGAAAAACTGAGAAAAGGATACACGAAACGATGATTACTGAATGGAGTTAATGTACTAATTTCACCTCGAACTGAGTATTATAGGGGAGCGTACAATTTTTTTCATAGTTTTATGTTTTTCGCGTTTTAACAGATTGGCTCTGACAGTCGAACCTTAGCTGGTTCTTTTTATACAGCTAGCTCTTCAGAACAGTGGATTCTATGCGTTGGAAGTTACCAGTGAATCGATAGGATTTGGCGATCTGATTAAACTCTATTGATAGTATATATATATATATAATTGTATATGATATATTGTTTATATATGTGTATGATTGAAGTATAATATATAGTATATATATAATATATATAGATATAATATTATATACCCCATATATATATATACTAGTATCCCCTCATGATCACTATATGTATTATATATTATGCATTATATATTATATATTATATTGTATATATCAGACTCCAACCCTTTGTCCCGCCCCCTAAGTGAAATCCTGCCTACGTCCGTGGATATAATATGTTGGAAGTATATAATAGTTTTTATATAAACTCTTCTTCCCAGTCAATTATATTAAGCATGTCTCTAAATTCGGTATAATCGCCATTTCGGAAATCTAAGATCTTTTCCTTATTAACTTTCAATTTTTTTGCCAACTCAGAATTACACCCTGTTAAATCTATAATTAAAATTATGGTCACTAATTAACGTTATAATTCTCCTGAACATAACCTCGCTCCACTCGTACTTTTCATCATTAGTTAATATTAAGTCTAACAGTGATGTAGGTCTCGTAGGTTCATGGAACCCTTTTGTAGCAGGTATTTCGCTCAAAAACTTAAAATCTTGGAGTTGTTTATTTATTTGTTTATTAGAATGAAGTTTAAATTATTAATTCATTAAGAAGCATGTTAATAATAATATTTTATTATAGTACTGAAAATAAAATTGGTCACGAGATTTTGTAACGATATCGTATTTGAGATTTTTGTAACTGTTCCTCATATCGATGAAGGCTGTTGCTAGTCAAAAAATACACACCACGTAGGACTTAGCTTAAGGCCTCTTTCTGTCATCATTTGGGAGATAAGTGGAAGTTGAAGCCGTGTGTAGAATAGATTAATGCTTTTTGGGATGTGAAAAGAAATTCCCACAGTTTAAAGATGGGTAGTCAATAAATTATAATATATGTTAGTATAATGACAGAACTAGTACTATATTATTTAGTTTTTTAATTATATATATATATAGTCACGTATTATTAATATTATATAAAGATTATAATATAGTATATATACGTACTCTATATATATATAATTTCTATAAATTAAAATGATAATTATATATATATATAATTAGTATTTATTTAATATAATAATCACTGTAAGTAGAATAGTGATATTATTACTATATAGTTCACTATATATATATATAGTAAGCACTATTATATAGTAATATATATATATAGTATATATATATATATATATATATATATGATATTATAATTAGTTACGTGAGGAAAGTTAATATATTATATATATATATTATATATTTATATTAAAATTAAGTATAATCAGATAAATTTAAAAAAAAATCTTCTTTTTTTAAAGAGTCATGGTTGTAATTACCTTTGTCTACCGTAGCTTTTATTTTTCTAATAATTAGGTCTCATCTTTTAAAGTAATAAAGCTTTATTACGTAAAATGGCTATAAATAGCTTTAATTAGGCCCACACTATGATTTGGGTCAATCTTTCTGAAAGCTAAGTATTTGGGGAATACCTCTGTATTTAAAATTTTCTTATCGTTAGAACAGAAATTGCTAATTGGAGACTCTACGATACATTAGAAATATAGAGATATTAAGAAGCCACACATGGGCCAATAGAAACATTAGAAATATATGAGACATTAAATAGAGAACCAGCATGACTACTATCGAGTACTGTCCAGCTCCAAGTCACACTAAACAATTACATGCCTCTCAGTGAATTCCAAAGCACCCAATGGGCTAGTGAAAATTTAACTAAATATTTTAACTCAATTTAGTTTTCAAAAGAAAAATAGAAAAATATGGTTAATTACGACCGGAGTTTAAACTAAGATTCTATTAAAATCCAGTTTTTTTTCGAGAAAAATGCATCGATTTGTGTATCCCTATGAAAGACCATTGTACAAATTTAATTTTGGCAGTCACTAAAACGAACAAAGCCTATGACAAAGCCATGCTTAAACGCCACTAATGATTTTATTTATTTTTTTTTTTTTACATTTCCTGGCTGATTCAAAAATATGTAATTGGTTTTTCGTAAGTGTTGTAATTATATTTTACATGTTATGTATTATATATTAGGATAATTATATATTATAATATATCTAATTATATATAATACTAGTTATATATATGACTAGATATATATATATGACTATTAATATTAGTATATTTTAATATAAAAATAATAAATAAATAATTAAGAGATATTAAAGTAATTAGCGAACAAACAGTACATTACCGATGTGGCCAATTTTCGTATATATTTTTTATTATAAACATCATATTTGTTATTATATATATATAATCAATTAAAAATATTTGTTTTGGTTTAATTTTATCAAGATATTTTTTTTTCTTTATATTTTTTTGTTTTTCGTATATTAAATTTATATATATGGAGATGAGGAGTGGTAGACACTGGGTACTAGTACTTTGACATGGTTCTAAAAGATACAAAAAAAAACTGATTAATCAGAAAACAATATGCGATATTTCGTCAGATATCTGTTTAATCTCACAACTATTTGACCAAAAATAATATATGATACCAAACCATCCACATACCTTTATAACTAAGTTATGGTCACATGCAGCATGATATTAATAACTACTGTAACTAAAAAACCAGCCCAATTTTGAGGCTTTGTCTAAATATTACTATATGATAACCCAACCCATCCATATACCTATCCAACCCTTATTCTTCAATGTTGTCAAAATCGCTTGTCGAGTTGACTGAGTGGTATATGTAACTATTGCCAAAATTTTAACAACCTTTTTTTGTTTAGTCGTAAATACTATCTTATTATCAGAAGATGGGACATGCTTTCTTCTTTATTTCTTATTAGCCTCCCTGGTACTCTCAGTCCGTGGTTATAAACATACAACTAAAATTAGAAAGTTAATTCAACTAAGAATAAAATTTTGTAGCTTGTATCATGTTCCGCAGTCGAGAAATCCTACTTTCTCATAGAAAGACATTCCTAATCTTATTCAAGCCTCTCCTCATTAGCGTCTTACCTATACTCAAACCCAGAAATCAATCCTTTGTGGGCTTCTATACATTGCCAAACTCTCGTCTGAGCATATCTAATAGTTCTTTCTTTAAATAAGTGGGACCCAACTTGTGCACTAAGTATTTTAGATGGTCGTAACATGAGCTAATTATACATTTTATGCTTTGAATCCTTGCTTCTTGTAAACAACATTTGCGATTTATTTTATGACTCAGCATCTTAATCTTTATTCCTTGCTGTCCAAACATCTCTAGATTTAGCTGAACTTTCAATTTAACTGCTGTAATCACACTAGAATCTTTTTGGGTCACAAACTCCGAAGCCAAATCCCAATTCAAATCATCGTAGTTAAAAACTTTTTAATTGAATAACCTAGGTGAAGATAACTTCAACTTTACGTACGTATTTATTAAAAGGCATTTTCAATCTAATGGATTGATTCTAGATCATGTGATATACTATATATTGTACATAAATATTAAAATAATATATATAATTTATATATATATATATATAATATATATATATATATTATATATTATAAGATATTATATACTATATATTGGTCAATAGTTGAGTTTAATCAAGAGATCTGAGAACGAAATTATCGATGGTTGTGAATCGATGAATGTGGTTTTTATTTTATAAGTCTTTTGACCGCAGTTTGAAAGTACTAGAAATGGTTTAAAAAAATTGTATCAGAATCCTTATTTAAAGTGAAGTTAAGAAAAAAAAATGAAACGTAAAATATGAATATTATGAAAATAACGAAAAATGACGTTAATAAAAATATCGAAAATTGGCATATCGATATGTTAGTAATATATTTAATAATAAGCTACATGGCTATATTATATATATTGATATATAATATATATATATATATATATATCATATATATTAATGCAATATTGATATACATGTTATCAAGTATATTAATTATGACCTGAACTTTTTTTTTTTTTTATTAGTAACATGTTAGCTATGGAAAAGTAAATTAATTTCTCATATAACAGATGTAAAAAATAAAAATCTCAACGTAAAGTAATTGAGAAAATGAGCAGAGGAGAGTGGTTGGAATCAGTGTACAAATAGCTTATATGAGTGTAAGAGTCGTTTTATGAATTTAGACTAGGAATCCTAGAGTTAGACCGATAGATATCGGAAAGTCGGAGTTCCTCTCAAGCCTCTAGGTGGATGATGGGGGGGGGACTTGCGTCCCCCCTTTATCTCTGTCCCCCAATCGATTCTAATCATGAAGGAGGAAATTAACACCTTGAACTTCAATTATTTGGGGGCTCCACCTAGAGGCCGAGAGACCCCGACTCCTGATATCAATGCTGTCTCTCTAGTGTATGAGATTAGTTTATGATTATAAAACGACTTTACAATTAATAATATTGTAAAACTTTTGTACAGCTGATTAGAATCTAATGTAATTAAGTTTTTTCTGTAAGTCTAGATAATGTTTTCCAAGATAATTCTTGCCTGGCCCAGTTTAATGGAATATATTATATATATATATATATTACTATAGATATATTAATATATTATATATTATAATATATATAATAATATGATATAATATATATATAATATTATAGTAAATATATATAATTATCATTTAAATATAATATTATAATGTATTATTAATATATATATATTAATATGTATATATATATATATATATATATATATATATATTATTATAATATATAATATATATATCTATATTCTTTTGGATTTAGTTATGTCAGAGTGGCGTATCCAGAAAATTTTTTCGGGGGGGGGACCAGACAAAAATCGTTTCATTATATATATATATTATATAATATATATTATAATATATATATTATATATATGAATTAGTATATATATAATTATAATATATATAATATGATATATATATATATATAATATAATAATATATTATATATATATATATATATAAAGTGGAATGGACAAATATTAATTTCTAAGAAAAATGGGATGTAATTTATATAGAAGTCTAAATAATCACACTTACTAAATATTGTAAATCTTAAATATCGAGCCGGGTATTGAGAGTGAGCAAGAGTCAGAGATAATCTATTCAGTTTTTTATTTCATATTATTTTCAATGTATGTAGAGGAGGGCAAATCCAGTAAATGTCCTTTTATTCATTCTCTATTTCTGAAGTAGGTTTCAGAAGTCTTAGTTGAAAAGCTTTTTCTACTGTAGCAGTAGAAAGCATGGGTAAAATTGCCAGTGATTGTAGATTTATATTAGTATATTATCGATTATGATATTACTAATGAGTATTATATTATGATTAATGTATTAGTTAATAGTATATAGGTATATATATATATAATATATTATATATATATATAGTATATTATGTCTTAAAATGAAATTTAAATTTAGTGCCTCCCACTTATTGATTTATATTAGTAAGAAAACTAAGGATTTGCCAAATACATACAATATAACAATATTATACTATGAATTCACACACTATAATATGCAACAAGATTCATAATATTTGGAAAATTGTGCCCCGGCGAACACAGAAAGACTATAATCCGTCTATTGCTGTTTTTTTGGACGATCTGTGCTTGATGCCATTTCAACTTCCATTCGTTGCTCTTTTAACTAATTCTTTCAAGTGTGCTGTTCGAGAATCTTTCCTTGGTGAAATGTTTATGACAATTTTTATCTTTTCATATGGTGTAACATACACCTGCTCGTATGACAAGATTTGCAAGGCAAGATAATAATTTCTTTAATGATTTAGAAACCTCATCTGCTCTCCTAATAGCTGTATTAAAATCATTTTGAAAAAATCTTATAGAATGAATAATAAACAACATATTAAGTCTATGGGTTGGAAGAAGGAATGTTGGGTATCTGTTGCATTTTCTTGCTGGCTTCAAGTTGAGTTTAATTAAAGGACTTATCAAAGTTTTGTTCCTGACTGCGACGAATTATATAAATTGGAGTTTAATCCTCCGTGCACTTATTATTATTACAGATATGATGCTAAATTTTTTAGTGCTATAATGATGCGGGTGGGCCATGGCCCCCCTGGCCCCCCCCTTAAATAGCGCCAGCTGTATATATATATATATGCGTTGGCGGGTGGGACCGGGCCGCCTCTTTAGGAGGGGTGATTGGTCCACTTAAAGTAAAATAAAAAGATAATAATAAAAAATAGAAAAATTTTGCTCATTTAAAAGCCACGCTAGTACTACAAGTTTTTATTTAGATCATCTTTAATTCTTGAATAGTTTTTATAGTTTTAAAAAAATGTGTTAGAAATTAGGGTACATATTTATCTCATCAAAATAGATTTCACTTTTTTGAAAATATGGTGAGTTTTTTTAACTTTGTTATAAAAATGAAAATGTGTGGACTTTAAACTTTAGAATTATTTTTTGTCAGTGGATAGTCACTCGGCTATGTTAAGCTTCAACATGGCAAAAGGTTAAATTTTTGATCAAAGCCGTATTAGTTCAAAATCAGGGGCCTCACTTGGTCGAGCGATTCCACCCCACCAGGGTACACATTGATCGAGTTTTACTCGGACTGAGCTTGGTAGCTTTCTCAATTTTGACTATTATATTGACAATTTGAAATATGTATCAATAATTTAAATATAAATAAGAAAGTTACTTATATTAAGTATGAAAATGTTTTACAAAAATGAATCCAAATTTTAATAAACACAAAATATAAATTCAAAAGAGTATCAAAATTTTTGAGCGGAGAGGGCGGTGAATCCGGTATACCTACCTTATTTTTTATATTCTTCTTCATTTTATGTTATACATTGGATTGACCATTTTTATACTTATATTTCACGAAGGTTTAATTGAATAAATAATTATTGATATTAAGTAAAAATTTAAAATATGATAAATTGGAAATTTGAGTTCGGTTAAAGACGATTTAAACAGAAGTAGGGTCCGCTCCGCAGGATACACAGACCTCACCCTCCCCAATTGGTGGTTTTTAACCTTGTCCTGACCCATCCACGGTCACAGCGCTGAAAGGACGCTTTATTATAAAAATAAAACTATTAATAATTAGAATTCAATTACGCGAGTTGTGTTTGGTGTGCTTATGACCACCTATAGGCCGTGATTTACATACCAATAATAAAATTTCCAAACCAACGTGCATTAGGGGAGAGTCGGGAGAACCCAAGTTTATGCACATAATGTGTGGTCCTTGAAGTCACCTGCCGCCCCGAACGCAGATTAGATTACGATAAATTTAGTTATTATATTTAAAATACGAAATATTATTTATTTATATTATATAATAATTTTTATATTCAATCTATTATATGATTATTTATTTTATTCTACAAAACTTAATCACCGCTTATATGCGGGGTAGCTGTACGTCTTGCAGCTGTCCTAACTCATATTTTACCTTCCATCTCGCCCCCACCCACCTCTCCATTCCATTCTTATCTCTCGCTAACACCGGGCGCTACCCTTTCCTTCCACCCTCAATGATAGTGCCACTCTCTCTTCCAGAGTTGTCCTGGTATTCATCCAGCCCTTCTCACTTGGTCTGCCACCCGCTTCCCTCTCCTTCAATGCGAGCACAGCAATACTACTCTCTATATATCAGCACTCGTAGTTCGCTCTCTATCTCTCTCCGCAAGATGCTCCAGAGGGCTATATCCAGTAAACTCGATATTAGCGCGCTCATTTCTACAACCCAATACCATCTTCAGATTCCACATCAGTCTCATCATTCTATATGTGGCAAACGTTCCATTGGTGTGCACCTAATAGCACCATCTGCTTCTGTGTTAAGTTTACTGATTACCACATACCGTCTATAGACCTCTGCATTACATCGAATCACTCTCTGCCAACATATATCTGCTCGGACCTGAGCACTCTTCAGCAGGCCACGTACCCACTGTATATAAAGAGAAGTACCAAGCACACACACAATTATTTTTTCAAGATCAGAGCTTATCTAGTTTTGACTGTTGACTAAATCCCACCCCTTTCGATAGATGTACCACTCAGCACGACACAATTGCTCTCAGTCTCCGTCTCGTCAATCCTATCTTTCTGTTTGAGCGTAATTCTCTGCCATATCTATACCCTGACCTTTCCTTACCTAGAGAGAGAGTCCCTATACATGGACAGAGAGCTTACTTCTATATACTAACTGAGCTGTACTCCTTAGCGTGCCTGAATCTCATAACCCTCATAGCAACACTCATGAGCATGCTCACACAAAACAGCTGATACTCATCTTATTAACCTCTTACCTTGGATTTATCTTAAGACCCTTTTGTGTTATCGCACACACTCATACGCGAGAACTCGTCCTTCACAAAGTATAAACTATAGCAAGCCCTTCTGAGATATTCTTCGCTGTTAGCAGTCAGAGCGATGGAAGTCTGCAATTTGTATAGTGCACGAATGGTCTCAGTTCCCATGCTATCCGAGAGTGCCCTATCCATGTCCAATTCCACTCCTCTCCCATACCCTCATTCATTCCTCACTGGCAGACCTCTCTCTATAAAATAAAGTTGAAAAGCCACGGTGACATATTACCATTCGATCCCGTGGTTCTCATATATTTAGTACTATAAGTATAATTAATATATATATTCTAGAGTAATAATTATATATATATATATTAATTAATATATATACGGTATACTATGTAAGTAATCTACTATAATATAATATATACTATATAATATATATTCAGATATATATATATAAATATATAGTATATATATATATATACTAATCCTAAAGATATAGAAATATAGTACTTACCTATATTACGTACATATATATATAATAACATAATATGGGTATACTTAAGTTTGTGATCCGTTTTTTCATATTTTTCTGAAAAAATTTTTTAAGTTTCATATAGTATTATTTTTAAAGAAAATCTGTTAAGTAAGTTAAACGTTTTTAAGAAAATTCTTTTAGTGCACGCGTTCTGGAATTAATGAAAAGTTACAGTTTAAATAGAAATTTTCTCTATAGGTTAACATAGCAACTTTTCTGACTGTAAGAAAATTTTTTTTGACTTAAAAAGTTTTATATATTATATATATATAAATAGATGATAAATAAATAAGATATGATATTTTGCTGTGGAAGTTTATTGCAAAACGATTTTTCTTTTCCACTTTATCAAATAAAATTGTTGTGTTAGGACCTTTATTTAGATATTTCATTAGTAGCGGATTTAAGCATGGTCTCTTTGTCATTACGGCTTCGTCCGAGGCTCAGAAAATTAAATTTTGCAACAGTGTTTCATAGGTATAGCAACAAATTTTTTGATTTCCTAAAAAAAAAAATCGAGTTTTTAGAACTCAACGATGACCATAATAGTAATATAGTATTATATATCATATATATATATATAATATATATGATATATATATATTATTATATCTATATAATCTATTATATAATATATCCTATATATATATATATATATATAATATATATATATATATAATATATATATATAATATATAGTATAATATACTATATTATTATATATCTATATATGATCATGCAGTGACCTGCAGCTTTAACATGGGTTCAATATGGTCCAGGTAAGAGATTTATTATCTTTTATTCTCAAATTCAAATTCTGTAAGTATTATTACATGTATACCACAGAACTATGTCTCCAAACTATTATCCAAGTCTCTCCACAGTAAACATAGATTCAAAATAAGCATTGGAAAATTGACCAACTCCTAAGTTATAAAATTGTTCATGTATTTTAATTGTGCCAACTCCTTATCAGAACTCACTTAAATTTTCATTAATTTCTAATTGGACCAGATGTCCTCAATCTTGACTTTTAAATTTATAAAACCTAAAAAACTTCAGGTCCTTATTTCTATTCTTTACTAAATTAATTTCTATGTCTCTCTCCTCTGCCTTTTTATTGACTGTTCAAGTTCATTTATATTTTTCCTGTAATTTTTTAAATTGTCTTCAATATTACCACCCTTAAATATTTTTGAACATCTACACTTGGTTGATTTTCTCTATCTCACCCAATATCCTGCACCAAAACGGTTTTTTCTCTTTGCTAGCCAGGGTTTATGCTTTACAATATAACTGACGAATATTCATTCCAGAAATTTGCTTAAAATGTTCCCATATGGATAAAACGTTTTGGTCTTTAAACTTTCGACTTTAACTCAGTCAATTATGCCAAGCATGTCTTGAAATTTGGTAAAATTAGAATTTTGGAAATCTAAGATCTTTTTCCTTATTCAAAGGGACAGTCTCTGTAGGGGTACCTAACTTTTGGGATTAGTAATCATCAATTCTATGATTTTTAGGTTTTAATAAAGACTCTCTAGGGCAGAACTTACTGCTCTTGCTTCACATGCGTTTTGGTGCATTTGTACACAAAGTATAAAGATTGGTTTTATAATTATGATCACAGAGGACACGGTTATTTTTGGAAAGTCCATAAATGAAAAGATTGAGTGAATCTTTCTATTATGTTACCTGAATCAGTATCACAAAATCATTCGGAGCATCTATATTATGTGTAGATGATTGTACAGTTATTTTGTTTTAAATTATGTTTTATGTAATAAATAAAATTTTGGCAATTTGAGAAAGAGAAATATTTCAAAGTTTTCAATAGGCAGTGGCAGAACCCTTAGGCTTACAATAAAAATAATTCTAGAATTCATAAAAATGTTAAGCTTTGCACTACAGTTATTCTAGCGCTAGGAGAAATTTCGAGATTGATTGGATAAATATATAAAACAACATTATCGGTGATTTTTTAAATTATACTGAGTTGCAGAAAAAAATATATATAAGATTATGGGTGGCAGATGGATCTTTTTAAAGTTATTATATAATAACAATGAAAGACTTGACAGACTTTCATATGCACACTCTACAAGTTCAACAATTATGTATTTATATATATATATATCAATTATTATTGGATTAATAATTTATTTTGCATTCCAGACAATTTTTTGCTAATACAAGAAAGACTTTTGAAAATGTTTCCATAGAAACAAGTGGGTAAAATTCGTTGAGTACATATGAGAACAATTTTCTAAACAGAAATAATTTCCTCAGATCCTCAACTCCATATACGTTAAATCTTTCAGTTCTTTTACAATTTGTCTAATAATCGTAACACAAATTTTCGGTGATTTTTTATTTTCTGATTTTGCCAAATAAAATAAAATAAATTAAATTTTTTTGGTGGCACATAACTTTTTATTATTCTAATGTGGATGAAATTTTTCAGAGCATTTATAGATTTAGCAATGATAATAGGTGACTATTTGCGATAACGTTCATTTTAGAGATTTTTTTTTAAGATAATTACTGAGTAAATCTGATGTCATGGAACATTTGGGATGAAAGTTATACTGATAAATCTACTTAGATTTATCTTATTGGCAAATGTTAATTAATAAATAATGTGGATAAGAGGTAGACTATTTTTCGAATCGTTTATATTATTTATCCCAATAAAATTAAAAAAAATATTTTTTCCATTCCAACCCCTTAACTTGCAATTTGGGCTCGGATATCACATTCATGTTAAATCTAATTATATTATGTAATCAGACTAATTATCCTATAAAATGTCCCAACTTCTGACCTCATCCTACTAGTAGGGATCTGCATTGTTAATAGGAGGATTTCAAGTTGCTATAATAGTGCTAGTTGTGTCTTGATAGATTCATAGAGTACCATCATGGCTCAATAGGTTTCGTAGCTCTAGCCTCTATGCTTAGTGTTAGTTTATTAGTATTTCTGCAGGTCTCTGTAGCCTTTTCTCGATCCCAGGATTATAAGTTAGAACTAAAAGTTTGGTTGTCAGGTTATGTTAGAAATCTTTTAAGGGCTAATTCATTTTCTTGTATTAATGGTTCATGGCACTAAGATTTTTGACCTTATAGAAATTAAGGACAAAATATGGTAGTAGTCTGCTTTATCTAATCACTCATTATTCTTACTGAGATATTAATAAGATTTAAAAAGAGATATCAATTGATTTATTTTTAAGCATTAATTTAAGGCAAACAATTGTCCAAAATAATTACCTTTTTCTGAATATTACACTCTTTTTTACTTCAAGTAGAAGTAAAGGGAATTGATAAAGATAGAAATCAGTAAGGAAGAAACAGGCAAAGATAGTAAAGTCAGGGAAAGCTTTTTTCGAATTGACCACCTCTTCACGTTGTAAGTCTGAATTTTGGATACATGCATATAACATAAAAACGAAACTAATACAGCTCTTTCTTTCCATTGTGTTCCTTTCAACACAATATGTTTATAGAAGATTATTCAAATTATTTATTTAAAAAGCAATATATATTCAATCAATATATTAACATGAAGATTCCTCATTAAGGGAAAATCAAAATTAAATCTTTACTTGGAGCCAGTCCTGAGAAAAAGAGAAAACAAAAATAAAATGAAAAATTAAACGTACATGACCAATATGAACCGGTTAACAGATGTATGCATGTATGCATGTATAAACAAATAGACTTACAGAATTTGAATTTTGATGTAAAAGATATTAAAACGTTTATTAAGATCATATTGAATCCAAAGTAAAGCTGGGCAGGCCCTGAGTATATAGGTAGAATTCTGAAAGAGGTAAGTTTAAGCATTGCAAAGGCACCACTGTATTTGAATTTTAAGCGATCTATAACATTTGGTGAGGTACCAATGACTGGAAAACAGCATATCGTGTGCCTATTTTATAAGAAAAGGTAGTAAAGGAAGATTGGGGAAATTAGTAGGCCAGTTAGCTAACATCTCTGGTTGTAAAAGGTTCTAAAAAAGTTACTGAAAGGTCATATAGAGAAATATTTAGAAAAGATAACAAGGTATTTGTATGACTCCCAGAATGGTTTCAGAAAGGGTAGGTCCTTGTCAGACAAACCTTTTAAGAATTTAAATGGAATACATTACTAACTGCATTGACTGAGGAGATCCAGTTGATATTGTATATTAAGACTTTAAAGTAAAGCTTTTGATAAGGTTCCCACATAAGGCTTGGATGAAAAAGTTATTGCAATGTGGTATAGGTGGAGTGGTACATGGTTGGATTAACAGAGTGGTTGCGAAATAGAAACAGTGTGTACAACTAAATGGAAATAAATCATCATGGGAAATAGTGAAGAAGTGGTGTCCCACACGGGTTCAGTGCTGGGGCCATATTGTTCCTCAATATAATATAAGAAATGATTTAGAACGCAGGGACTGTAAATGCAAGGTTTCTAAAGTTTGCAGATGATTACTAAAGTGGCCACCTCAGTTAGGATAGTGAAGGATGTATAAAGATTCAAAAAATGATCTTGATAAACGTCTTGGGTGGGCAGATAGATAGGTGGCAAATGAATTTTAATAGTAAAAAGTGTAAAAGGTTCTTCACCTAGGTTAATCAAATAAAAGTTTTTTAACTACATAATGAATGGGGAGTGCTTGAGTCCTGTGGGAGCCAAAGAAAAAAGATTTAGGTGTGATTATACGAGCAAGTAATTTGAAAGTAGCTAATCAGTGTTTTGGAAGCCATAGAATAAAGCTAATAAGATGCTGGCATAATAAATCGCAATGTTGTTTACAAGAGCAAGGAAGTACTAAGTAAACTGTATAATAAGCTATGTTAGGCCCAGTAATAGAGTAATTGTGCAGCCATACAGTTTTGGTAGTCACCCTTTATTTTATAAGAAAATAGACACTATTTATATATGAGTCTTAAAGAGAGTGCATTTAACGTATAGAGCAAACAAGGATTGATTCTGTGAGTTTGAGTGTAAGAGCTATGAAGGAGTATTTATTGAGGCTGAAGGATTTAGGAATGTTTTCTGTAGAAGTGATTCTATTTCTCATATGAGGTACATTGATACAAAAGTCTAAAAATTATATTACATAACTATTGATAACATACGAGATCACCATACAATATAATTTATTTACATAGTATAACATGGCATATAGTGACTAACTAAGTGTTAATGGGCTATATTTTATTATTAATTATGAAATATATATATTAAGCAAGCAAGGATAAGACATATATAGGGGCCTATCTTGATATTGGAGAAAGCATGCCGAGGTCAGTAAATAGGGTTTTAGAATTTCTGGTGAAATCGAGGTCTGCCCAGGAGGAATGTGTGTGTTATGAGGTGTGAAGGGATATCGTCTTTATATGCATAATACATTTAAGAAATCGGTTTTAAGATTCTGTTTATGGATTCTATAGGTATTTTTGTGTAGTAGTTCATTTATAAATATATTCTGATATAGATAGGCTATAAAATTAGTATCTAGGTGATTTTTAGTTTATTAGCAGTTATTTGTAGTTAGTATGTCGTCATTATGTATGTGATACTATTTATATAACTTATAAGTTTTATTTATAATTAGCATGTAATGGATATAATTAGGTTTTCTTGTGGTTATTGTTTATTCTTATTATTTATTTTTATTTGTCTTTTCTTAGGACTTTAATTGGCGGCCGTATTTATATTATGTCGTCGGAGTTGTAATTACAGATGAGTTTTTCATGGTACAACATTGACAAGGCTCTAGCTTATTTTGGGTGCTTTTTTTGTATGTGTATTTATTGGAGCCGAGTACATATGGTATTGGTCGTAGTGGGTTTGACTAGGGCAGTCTCGATAGGCCCATGTGGCTTTTTTAAACTGTCTCTATATCCTAATGTCCTAAAAAAAAAGATACTTAATTAGCAAGGCCCCCTATCGAGTAGAGTTCCACAACATACCTGCAACTAAATCAAATATATTATACTTTAACTTTTTTCTTTCTCACCCCCTAATTACATCCTAAACCCTGTCTCAATTCCAACAAATATTTTCGATTATTTCTCTTTGTTAACCCATCGGCTAGTTGCAATCTGGAATTTACCCACTCCACTGATTTAACCACCCCTCCCTCTATTTTTTCTTTTAGATTAGCAAGTTCGATTCTAAGTATCCTATTTTTAACCCCTTTAGTGGAGTTGATACTATCTTTCAAAGATTTACAATCCGTCATTGCTACAATGTGTATTTTGTCTTTTTGCATAGTTAACTCCTCCCACAAATACTTAATGTATTCCCCCCATTCAATCGCTTCCACCATGCTTAGGGTTTCTGCTGATAAAGTGGAACTCACTACTCTCTTGGCTACCTTTGATTTCCATAGTATAGGGCAAGTATTGCCGACTATGTCTCTTACCCTTATACAGTACCCTATTTGCGTTCTACCTCCACTTATGTTTCCGAAAGAGGCGTCCGAGTACACTTCCAATCTCAATCTGTCCCTCTTTAGTTTCGGAATTCTCAAATGAATCTCCTCTCCCATCGCTCTTTTTGCTACTCTGACAAGATCATTATAGTTTGCTATTGTGGCATCCTTCATATTCCTTCCCAAATAGCTAACATCAAAACTCAGATCTGGCCTCGTGTTCTGAGATATCCAATTCAGCTTCCCCAAAAGGGATCTATATAGTGTCATCTCTTCTTCATTGAGTTTTTCCTCCATTTTGTCTTTATTTATGGTTTTTATTCCCAAATTAATCTCCGTGTACCTCTTTTGACTTATCAATATCGCCATTTTTTTCTCTAATACGCCCAATATCTTATTTACCCCATCACTACCGGCCAACTCTTATTCGTAGTCCTCCCACAGAGCTCCCAGGTTCCACCACACAAATGCATCTATATAGAGTTATGGTGACAGAGGGGTGATGTGCATTCGCTTTATAGGAAGGGTAATGATTCGTGGCAAATAGATAAGACGTGTTTGTTTTTTTTTTCTCGAAATGTGGAACCACGAATCTGTCGCGAGGCTTCTGTACAAGACTTCTGAATCCTGAGGGATACCAAAACAACTACATCGTTATCATTGACATAAATACTCCCGTCAAAGCCAATTGAGCACCCATATTCACGAAGATTCAGCGCCATTTTGCGTACGCCTGTTGCTAGCAATATAGCACCTGGATGCTTCATGTGGGCCAGTCAGCACGCGCGTAGATGTTAAGAGTTGGCGTCTGCAGAGTAGGTAAGTTGATTAGGTGAGAGAGTATGATAAAGTAAATAATTGGGTCGGTAGAGATGGGAGATATAAATAAAAAGATTTGAGAGACGAGAGAGTAATATTCTAAAAATTTATTTAGTTTTAGTTTAAAAACATCTAAATAAGATAAGTGCCAACAGAACAGAGGAGTTTTAGATGTTCGGCGAAAAATAAAATTACCCATTTTAATATTTAATTAGAGATACAAATGCAGAACGTCGACTTTATTATAACCTCATGATACAAAGATTAGGCATGTAAACATAATTATCATGAAATAGAATATCAAATAAGAGAAAGAGGCTAAGATTGGAAATGAAAAAAAAAAAACAACCAGTCGACAAAGTTATAAGAAATTGACCTCCTCTCGCGTTGTAAGTCCATGAATTTTGATACATGCATATAGCAACAAAAACTAATACAGCTCTTTCTTTCCGTTGTGTTCCTTTCAACACTGTTAACCGAAGATTATTATTCAAATTATTTATTTAAAAAGCAATATATATTCAATCAACATATTAACATGAATATTCCTCATTAAGGGAAATCAAAATTAAATCATTACTTGGAGCCATTCCTAAGAAAAAGAGAAAACAAAATAAAATTATCGTACATACAAAATATGAACCGTTGCAGATACTAAATTAGCAAGGCCCCCTATCGAGTAGAGTTCCACACTATACCTGCAACTAAATCACAAACCATAGACAAAATATTTAGAAATAAGAAAAAGGTAAAAGTTGGGCAGAACCCTAGCAACACATTTTTTTTAATAAAAATCACAGCATCTAAATGAGTTGTAATGAAGCATTAAAAAAAAATGACTGATGTCTTTAGGAAAAAGCAAATAAAGACTGACCCAGGAAAACCATAGAATGAAAATGATAGTGTCATAAAATATATAAATGAATATCAAATTTAAACTTAACAGTAATTGCTGGCAGGGTAATTGCGGATTTCTCTTGTTAAATTAATATAAATACTGTATTAAAAATAAAAATTTAATGTATAAAAATGAAAACCAATTATTTGAAATTTTTTTTTTATTGATTTTTGTACATTTTACTAGTTTCAATAAAAATATAAAAAATACTGCTCTGAAAATCTTAACCGACTCATGAAATTAAGCTTCATCTCGTTTGTGTGTGTATAGTGATAAAGAAACCCTTCCAATATTTTTTTGATAAGTTTTTTTTTTTTAAAAAAATTAGTAAAATAACTACAGAATAATATATATATAATATATATATATAATATATATATATATACGTATATATATATATATATATATTATATATATATATATATATATAATATATATATATATATATATATATATATATATATAATATATATATAATATATATTAGGGATGGGCCCGGATATCCGCAACATCCGGTATCCCGCCGATATCATTGTTTAACCGGCCGATAACCGGATAATTACATTCCTAGTAGGTTTCATCCTCGTTTGGGAAATATTCAAAATAATTTTGAAAAATATATATATATATATATATATATATATATTATATATATATATATATATATTTTTTTGAATATAAATAAATTATAATTTAGAGATATATATATATATATATATATATATATATATTATATATATTTAATAATATATATATATATAATTATATATATAATATTAGAATTTCGATGTTGGGTACCAATGTTATATTATTTTATTCATCATTTATGTTGACTGAACAATACAATTTATCTGAAATTTGGTGGTGACACGTTTCATAAATTAATGGTAAAAATATGGTAATATTAAAATATTATATAATATATTATAAATATTAAATATTTTGTAAAAAAGGATGAATTTATAATCGAATTAAGCTACCAATACACATGTTAATGCAATTTTTACACCACAATTTTATTCTCACGTTTAAGTTTTGTAATTACTAAATAGTAATTACACTGCTTATTTTAACGTGTTTTGAAGCATTGTATTATTTACCAGTATATATAAGCACATTCTCAAGAAATTTATAAAAAAAAACACGAATTTATTCTCATGTTACCCGCCCTCAGTGATAAAATATAAAAATCAGAGCAAATGTCAGGGCAACAAAACTTGATAAAATGCAATGTTGAAATAAATATGTCTGCTATTAAGAAAAAGTGGTGCTACGAATAAATGGTCAATGTCGATATAACCTTATAGGACAATCGAGAACTAATATTATCGATATTGAGAATCGTTCGATTAATAGAACACTCCAATATCATTTATTAATTTTAATTTTTTGAAAAAAAAAAGAAAAATTAAAAATTTTTTTTTTACATCAGAAATAAAAGAAACCTGTTTAAAACATTGACTTTGAAAAAAAAAAAAAAAAAATTCAGGTTCTACTTATCAAACGTACAAAGATGGCCAACGTGTAAAATTTGTGGACTATAAATTTCCTTGGCACATTCCACTGAAACTCTACAATTTTTTTTGGTAGTCCTCTAACTGCGAATGATATAGCATTCGCTAACTGCATTCACAACATTTCATATCGCATTGCTATTCCTCAATTTATTTGGTATTCCGCCAATTGCGGAATTGCGGACTTAAATTGCGGAACGTCCAACACTCATATATAATATATATATATATATATATATATATATTATATATATATATAATATACTATATAACTTATAATATATATATATATATATATATAATATATTATATATATATATATATTTATATATATTTATATATATATATGATATATATCAGGGATGGGGAGTCGATCGGGAGTCGTAGCGTTTTTAGGGTAAGGATGTCGGAGTCGGAGTCGGGAGTTGATTTTCCAAAAAGTGGGAGTCGGAGTCGGAGTCGAGAAATTTATTTTTCGACTCCAAAACAATTTTGTATAAACTTTTCACACAAAAATTTTGAAAAAAGCTTAATTGAATTTTTATTATAAAAGAAGTACATTTTTTTTATTTTGACATTTTGTTTGTAGCATTTAAGTTGTTTATTTTTAACTGGGTATAAAATAAACGTTATAAAACTGGTTATAAAATAAAATGTACTTGACTACTTGTGTATTGTGCATTAACGAATTATGCAACAGCGAGCGATGCTATTAATAATCGTACAAAATTTAAAGTCAAGTAGAGAACATAACTGATTTTAAAACATAGAGTCACACCAATTATAAGATAGTTGCAAATAAGCTAAAAGAATCGGATAGATATACTATATATTTATGTACAACAACTGTGCTGGCGCTTACGTTGTGGTTGTGTCAGCATTTTAAATATTTCCGTACCTAATGCCGTGAATTTCTAATATATATTTAATTTTTTGGTGTGTAGACACGCGAAAATATATCAATCTACCCACAACCAGTAAGTGGTGGTAAGATAATTTAATAAATAATTTAAATCACTTAGATAAAATATATAATAATTAATCATTTGATAAACAAAATAAATTATTTTTCTTACGTTTGTCAGGGGGTTTGTAGTTTGTGAACAAATGACCTTGATTTATTTGATCAAGCAAGTTGTTTTACCAGCGTATATATATATATATATATATATATATATGTATATATATATATATAATATATATATATATTATATATAATATAATATAATATATATTATAAAATATTAATATATAATATACATATATAATTATATATCTATGTATATTTTATAAGATATAATATTATATATATATCATTGGTTCACACTTTCTGGAAAGTAGGGAAGGTCAGGGAAAGTCAGGAAAAAAATTTGTCTGGAAAGTCAAGAAAACGTTTTAAGATATGTTGAAAGTCAGGGAAATTTTAAAATTTCAAAACGATTGAAGAATGATCCATGGACCAAGTTACATATTTTTGATATATTTATTTTCCTTCCTGTATAATTGTGGAATGAGAGATTTATTTGATAAGTGAATGAAAAGAATGGGCGAGGAATGACATTCCATAAATCTACTTCTATCCTGTTTCCTTCTATTTTTAGGTTCACTAATACCTACTATTCTTCCTATTTTGTACATTAATATTGCTCAAAATTTCCATTCCTTTCGATTGAAGGTGATTGGTATATGGATGTGTTTTTTAGACTGTATGACTTATAACTTAATCTGTTTATATATCTTTTTCTTTTTAGGGATTTATACTTTTGAGGTGTTTTATTTCCTTTAATTCCTTGTGGAAAACTTAACCTTCCTAAGTGATTTTGGATTTTTTGTATTAAGGTGTAATTTCATTTTTATTTATAAAAATAACTTCAAACAAATAAACTAACTTAACGACCAGTGGTTGGACGTCAAACTGACCACAGTTTATCAGGTGGTTGGTAAAGGACCTGTTAGTTCCAAGCCATACTGTAAAGTATGTAAAAAGAACTTTGAACTATCTAACATGGACGCCAAGCGAAGTTTCACATTCAAGAGGGAAAACTCATTGAATTTAATCAAAGCTCAGCAGGACCAACCATCGTTGAAAAACTTTTCGTTATGTGTTCTAATATACAAATATTAGTGAAGTGTGTACAATGAAATATGCATTCCATCAACTTCTAATCTTACTCAACCGATTGTAAATGAACCTGAGTGTTCTTCTATTAATAACCAACCAAACCAGTTTATCAATCAGTTCATCTTTTGCATTTAAAGATGATGTTAACAAGATCTGAAATACTATGGGTATTAGAGGTGGTGATGATAAAATGTCTTAAACTCGTGTGCAGATATAAGGGGAACATTTAAATTAGGATGTTTCCAGATAGTTGCGAATAGCTCAAATTTTAAAATGGGCCCATGAAATATGTGAATTTAATCATGGACCTTGCTCCTAATTTTTCTAGAAAGCAAAAGCACAATCACTCTACTTTTTTGCAGTGGAGCTCATTCTACCCTTGAATAAAATTCAAAATATTTTTGATGATTGTCTTTCTTAGAGACTTGATTAGTTTTTTCTTCTATAGTACCTGAGAATCAATGTTATGTGGAATTATGGCAAATTATTAAATTAGGACTGAAATTCGCATGGAAATGCGACAGTGG
>JABUQX010021487.1:32500-40000 GCA_015478945.1 Trachelipus rathkii
ATATATATATATATATATATATATATATATATATATATATATATATATATATATATATATATATATATGGGGTGACGTTGGCCACTTTAGGTATAACTTCGTCTCCCCACTTTCCCATAATACACTTTTTGGATTTTTTTTTCTGAAATTCAAAAGCTTTATAGTAGGTCATAAGCACACAAAAAATAATATGTAATTCTAATAATCATAGTTTTTTTAAAGTTTAAATAAATTCATTTAGACACTCAGTTTGAAGGGGTGAATCGGACCACATTTTTGGGGTGAATTGGGCCATCTTTTATAATTTCCTCTTTATGTATAAATTCAATTTTATATTTTAATTTTTACTTTTATAAAATTGTTTATTATATTAAAATTAGATATAGGTAATTAAAATTTCAATGATGATAAATAAAATAAGAATAAAAATGTGTGGCCCAATTCACCCATTCGTGACAAATTTGAGCAGCTTTTTGAATTCATATTTCCATATAAATTTCATTTTTTATTTTAATTTCTTAACTAAATAAGTAACTGTTTATTATATTTAAAATTAGCTATACGTAATAAAAATCTCAATAATAATAGGCTACATAAAATAAGAATAACAAAGGTGGCCCAATTTCACCCATCATCAATTTTTATGGGGGGGGATGAATCGGGCCAAGTTAGGCCCAGTGATATTTAACCACTATGCACTGTATGGAACAAAAATTTAGTTTGGCCAGTTTAAAGCTAACATTACTCACTGTATACACTGAAAAATATATATTAAAATCTGTCCATAACTTTTTCATTTAAAACAAAGTTAAAAAACCGCATTTTCCAATGTGAAATTCTATTTAAGGACATTTTATACACTAATTTATTATATTTTTTAAAAAATAAAAAAACTCTCTAGAATTAAAGATAATCTAAATAACACTTGTAGTACTACCACGATGAGAATTTTTTTTTTATTATTTAGTCACCCCGCCCGACGCCATATAACAGACTGCCGGATATCCGGATATCCGCTATCCGGCTAATTCACTATCCGATATCCGGCCGGGGCTCCTTTCGTAGACCGGATATCCGGCTATCCGGCTAATTCACTATCCGCCCCAATCCCTTAATATATATATATATATATAATATATATTATAATAATATATATATATATATATATATATATATATAATATATATATATTATATATATATAATATATATATAAAATTTTGAAATTGCTATCAATGTTACATTATTTTTTCTTTTTGGAAAAAAAATTCTGGCCACAGCCCTGCTTGTTAATTTTTTTTTTTGCTTTGACGAACATGAACTGACAAAAAAATTGATTTACTTAAAATTAGACCTAATGTGTAACTTTGTTAAACAATACACATTATTTCTACATATAAAGTATTATTTTCAGTAAACAATTAGCTCTTTTTAGTGGAGTGTTGTAAGAAATTTTGTAATCACCAAATCCATGACACCATCCAATAATCCCCATCCAGAGTGCTTCATCATACATGCATGCAATATATTGTACAGGAATATATTCAATTTAAGTTCCACTAATTTCTGTCACTTGTATCAGATATCTACTAGAAAAGTTATGCTTGGATGTTCATTTTTTCATTACTTAATAATTTCATAACTTAAATGTAGCAGGAGTTATGCTGGAGAGCAGGAATGACAATTTTAAGTCAATGGAGCCAGAGTGGTAATTTTATAACTGAGCCAGAGCTGAGCAGTTTTAAATTACTGGAACTAGAGCTTGCATTTATTTATACATTACCAAATCTCCAAACTCTCATCACCTTATTCATTCTCCTCTACTCATTCATTATTACCTCAAAAATTCTGTTTTATCCTTATCATATCAGTGACTATTGCCACATTTCAATCGGTATTTGTGCTAATAATGGTCTTGAGTTTTTTTCCCACTGTTTTTAATACTTTTTAATGGCTCCTTGTTTTTCTTAATGTCCTCTTGCCTGAGTCCATTGCTCTTATGTTTCCAGCTAGCATCTTCATTAAGGTCTTCGTACTTAATTCTTTTATCTTTAAATATATTTTTACTTTTTTATTATTGTAACACACATACTTGAATCTGAGGGCTGTCGATGTTGGGAAAGATCCATTATTCAATCTATGTATTTGTAATTTATTAAAAATGATTAATATTAATTACTTGCAAATGGTCTTTTTTCCAATCATGTTTGATGTAGAATAAACGAATAATAATTATTATAAATTTATCTTTATTATTACTATTATTATTTATTATTTTTATATCATGATTATTACTATAATTTCAGGCCAAAAGAACTAAGAAGGTCGGTATTGTTGGTAAATATGGTACTCGTTATGGTGCTTCACTTAGGAAAATGGTTAAGAAAATGGAAATTACGCAGCACATGAAGCACCATTGTTCCTTCTGTGGCAAGGTATTTTATATTATAAAGTAAATGTGTGCAAAAATTAAAATTAATCCCATCTCTTTTAATTTTAATTGAAAAGTTTATATTATGGGATACTATTCATGCAATATATTTATATTTTATTTACGAAATAAACGAAGAAAATTTATATATATATATTATATATATATATATATATCTTATATATATTATATATATATATATATATATATTATATATTATATATATCTATATTATTTATTATTTATTTATTTTTTATTATTATTTATTTATTATTATTATTATTATTATTATTCAGGTTCCATGAAGAAGAAGCTACCGGAAAAATTTGGAAGTGCAACCTGCAGAAGAACTGATTTGCAGAGGATCAATACGTTTATTCACAGTGCCGCTGCTAATGTAAGATCCTTCTTTAGGAAGAAACAAAGGATTTGAAAGAAAAGGATTAATTATTAATAAAAAGGAAATAACCTTTTTTTTTTTTTTTCCCCTTAATTTTTTTTCTTTTGGTTTAACTCGAAAAATTAGTTTAATTATACTTCTCAGATTAATGTCTAGAAAAAAGTCTAAATCTGAACGTTCAGGAGAAAGGAAAAAACTGAATAACAGATTTTATTTTTATCTCCAATAAATTTTTCATCAGTTTTTTCAGTTTTTTGTTTTTTTTTTTTTTTTTTTTTTTTTTGTACTGCTCATTTCGCACTAGTGTCAGTAAATGAAAATTTTAACTTTTTTTCCTCCTAGTTTTGATATCTTGATTTGAGTTTTGTCCCACTACCAATTACATTTGGCCAGGAGAGCTCGTGCATGTCGTAAACCTTTTATCTATGCGTCTGGGAATGTTAGGAATAAATAGCGAGGAGGAAGGGGGGGGGGTGAGATCGATGTATTAAGAAAAGGTAAGTTTGATCTGCATGCTGTGACTGGAAGAAAGTGTTGTGGGGTGAAATGCGTACTTCCTGAAGAGGAGAGTAGTAGTAGTTGCGTTTCTTAATAAGTGTTTGTGGCGGCAGAGCTATGGTAGATTTAGTTTGCATGAGTTCTAGAATACTAATGGTTAAATTTGGCTAAATTAGTTGTGAAATGATCCATCTGAGAGATGGATGTTGAGAAGAGATTTTCTGGAATGATGATTTGTTGACTTTATTGGTTGGATAAGTGATCGAAAGAGGGATGGTATAACAGGTGCCTTTTGGGTTGTGGAAAAAAATTGTAAAGTAATTGATTTCAGTGAGGGGGGAGAGGTGTGAAGTAATCACATTCTCGAAACATAAGACTATCCATAAATATACGAGAGATTGTCGTAATGAAGAATGTGATTGATTTTATGTTGATTTGCGAGATGGTTGAAGACAATAGTATAAGAGCATTATTGTTCTATGTAAGTAAATTATTGGGGGCATATAAGAAGAAAGAATGGGCAGATTTTGGAGTAAAGTTAAAAAACAATGAAAAGTATTTCAAAGGACCTGCTAATATGTCGTTAAATGTGAAAAAGATAAAACCATGCAGATCAACTCGCAAATGAAGGAATCGTTTATAGCAGTGGAAGATAAGTATAAGGATCCGATTTGTGAGTGGTTGAATGAAGTGATGCAAGCGGTGAAAAAACCAAAAAAAAATGTCGTGGTAAATATTAATAAACTAAAAGTCCAGTGATGCCGCTTCGAAAGGTGCATTGGAAATTATTGGAGGGGAAGGAAGGCTTAAAAATTGCAATAACTTGGAGTAAAAAGTAGGTAAAGTGAACCGTTTTTTTGGGGGGGGGGGGGATACGAGGAAATGGGAAGTTGTTCAGGTTGGGAGTGCGAAAGGTTAAGGGAGAGTAATGGGAATCTTCATAGTTTTTAATTTTGTGAATATGAAATGAATGTGAAAGTAACATTTCGTAAATCTGCCTAACTTTGACAATGATTAAACTGTGATAGTGAATGTGTGTTGTTTTGATGTAAGAAGTATGTAGTGATTAAGCTTGAGGATGTTAAATTGGGTCAAGGAGGGGCGAAGATTTTGACTGATTTGATATGTAGTTGCGTAACATCGGTTCGTAGAAGGTGTAGTGTCCTGAGAACTGGGGGGGGAAGGGGGAAAGGTTTTGATTTTTTTTAAATTTACCTTGTTATAAGGTAAGGGAAGCTATGGGAGATGTTTATTGATTGTTGGTAGGTTAGCATATTTGCCTGGTATTTTTTTTGAAGTTTTGCGTCGAGTGAGAGGGGCCGTTGTTTGAAGAACAAGGTGCATTTAAATGTAGTAGGTCAAATTTTTTGCATGAACAAATGAGAAAGAAGAGAAGGAAACTTGCAACAGGATTAATTGGTAAAGTTCAATGACAGTTGGAACAATATGAAGACTTTCTTTGCATAGTTCTAGGGCGACAGGTAGCAACCCAGTCCTTTACTTTTTTGCTTGCAGAACTACTGGAAGCAGGCATTGAATCTTAACGGCCTAGGAATTTGGATCTTCTGGAGAGCTCCTGGGGAGAACAAGTTTTTCGAGGCCAAATGGAAGATGATGCTAGTTCCCTGAAATGGGGTGAACCAAACTGAGTGTAATAAATCAGGAATTGAGCATCGGATACCATTGCTCCGAAAAATTTATTTCCTAGAGTGCTCTAGGATCGAGGAGTTTCGGAGCAGAAAAGAAACTGCTGGCCCACTGACGGCGAAAACCCCTACATAGAAGAACTGGAATTTGGATGACAACGTCTTCGTCAATACCCATTGAAGAGGGTCTCTTATTATCAGCTGCCTGGGATTGGGAACCCTCAGCTTTTTCAATTTATTTTCCCAATAAAGAGCTTGGTATAATAATCGGTAGTGATGGTAAAATATATTGAAATTTAGAGAGTAGAAGCACATGGACTCATCGAGACTGTCAGTCAAACACCAAACCAAACATGCTCTATGCAAATCCACAAGCCCTAGGGCTTGTCATTCTGTAACTAAAATCCCCAATTTGGCTTTAGTCAAAAAGGTGATATGTGATACCCAAACAATCCACATACCTTAATAACTAAGTTATAGTCCACATGCAATATGACATTAATAACTAATGTAACTAAAAAACAGCCAATTGGCTTCGTCTAGATATAGCTATATGATACCCAAACCATCCATACCTTTCCAACCCTTTCTTAAATGTTGCAATCATAGTCACCCTCAACAACGCTCCTGTGGCAACCAATCCAAAATTTAAACCTCTATTGCTGAAGAATGCTTTTTAATTTTCTTATTATGCCCCCTGGTCTCCCGTCCGTGCTCTACTATGAAGAATTTATTGTCTCGTTATCAATAGATGTAAATTTTTTGTAGACTTGTTCATGTCCCTCTGAGAAATCGCCTTATTTACAGAAACATTCTAACTCCTTCAGCCTCTCATAGCTTTATGCCTCAAACCCAGAAATATCCTTGTTGCTCTAGGGGGGCTTGCACTTCTCTGCATATCTAAAGTCTTGTCTTTTAAATAAGGGGCCAAACTGTGCACAATACTCTTATTATTGGCCTAACATAGCTATTATACAGTTTACTTATTATTTCCTTGCTCTTGTAAACAACATTGCGATTTGTTATGTCCAGCATCTTATTAGTTTATATTTCTTGCTTCCAAAGACTGATTAGCTAACTTTCAAAATTACTGCTTAATAATACACCTAAATCGTTTTTCTTGTCACAGAGCTCAAGCCAATCCCATTCATGATCGTAGTTAAAACTTTTTATTTGAGTAACCTAGGTGACCTAGGTGAAGAACCTTAACACTTTTTACTATTAAATCCATTTGCCACTTATCTGCACCCAAGAGAGTTTTATCAATGATATCAATGGAGACTCATAATAGTAAGTAATAATAATAATAATAATAATAATAAGTGATTGTGAAAATATTGAAGCTAATGATAATAATAGTGATAAACAATAATCAATGAATATTAAGTAATTATATATATATATATACTATATATATATTATTTTAAATATATATATATATATAATTATATAAAATATATAAAAAATATTAATTTTATATATATAATATATATATATATATATATATTATACTATATATAGAACTATGCTTTCCCGATAGCTCAGTGGTAGTGCCCTCGCCCAACTTAAGCGAGTTGTCCCAGATTGCAACTGTTAGGTCGGTAGACTTTTAGTATTCTCTCGTTGGAGTTTTTGGATTGTATTTGCTCGGACGTTAAATAAGTTCCATTCTCCTAGATTTGTGATATCACAGTATAAATATATTAACATACTGTAGGTCAGATAATTATCGGGCAAATTTCGGATAGTGCTCTTCAAAATTCAATTTCCAACTCTTTTTGAAAGAAAGCCACGCCTTCGATTGTCTAGTCGAAATGTAAGGAAACGTTGTTGATTGGTTCCATAAACAAACAAATTTTCCAATTCTTTATAGTTGGCATCGTACTCTTTATACATTTTCACAACATAACGTAATTAAAATAATTTTTTATAAAAATATTGGCATTTCCCTTCAAATTTTTTTTTACCAGTGATAAATACTATAATTAATTGTGATAGATGAAAATAAACTTTTGTTTCGTACAAAGTCGACATGTAATTTGTTTCAACAAGTTTTTGAATGCACTTTTCCCGCACCAAAAGTACAGTGCAACACACACGCACATCAAAGATGGTCAAGAATTATAACATTGGATTTAAGTACTATAATTTTTAATTATATTTATAATGTGATATATTGTATTAATTGTGATAAGCTTTGAATGAATAAAACATGTATGTTGATAAAGCGAAGAATGTGTAAGAATAAATGGCTTAATATTAATAGCAGATAGGCAGGGATGTGTTATGTTTCATTGACCATTTAGTTCATATATGTTTAGTGTGATGAAATAATTTTAAGGGAGGGTGTTAGGCTGATAGAGAATGGTAGAGAGTGGAGGTTATGTTACTTATTGTACGCGGATGTTTTGGTTTTGTGTGGTGGATCTTATGGAAGTTTGAGAAGACTGGCAGAGTGGTATAAAAATAAATGCAGATAGCGAGCAAGGTGATGGTGGTAGAGAGGGGAGAGTCCGCAGTGTGAAA